>JANBPU010000192.1:0-31188 GCA_027575805.1 Mycoemilia scoparia | reverse complement strand
ATAATTTTTGAAGGGTGAAAGTTTACTAGTAAAACTGGACATCCATTTAGCTGTGATTCCCACTATAATCACTAGTCCCCAAAATTCACCCTTCAAAAATTATGATCCATATGACCAAAACCATTGTGTGTATGATACGGCTTTATTTCACAAGCTATTAGGCATAAAAGCCCCTCCTAAACTTATTATCAAAACTTATAATAAAAGTACATACGCATATAAACAGAAGAAATAATAAGGAATATTTAGTAAGAATCAAATAACAATAACAATACATAGATTCAAGAGAAAAGTCAGTTTCATACCATTCCTGAAAGAACAATATATATCTCAACATACATCAGAATTTGTGCAATTATTAAAAATTGTTATTCAAATTTATGGTATATTTTGCTGGGATCCACCTACAGCCATTATGTGACTGGTAAGTAGTGAAATTAGACCATATATAAATAAAGGGGAGTTTACAAATTTTAGTATATTTTCAAATTCTCAGTATGACTGATGTGTTAGTTGTATAATCTATGCGGCATGTGTTCTATAAAGTCACTGTTTTGTGATTTCTACAAAGAGCGACTGTTATTAGTTTTTAGAAGAGGGCCTTGGGTTCGAGTTTGTTCCGTGTATGTAGTCCATCAGCTCATCGATAGAAAGGTGGGCTTTTGATCCAATCTCTGCCTTACTCTTACCACCCGATTTAGAGCTCTTGGAAGATGTGGCTGCAACCGGCTTGTGCGTAGCTGCACGCTTATTTAACATGTTTTGCTTTTGGATACGTGCGAGCTTGTCAAGCTTGGCCAGTTGGACTGCACTAGCAGTCAATTCGTGAAGCCATTCCTTGCTTTCCTTTGTGCGTTTGTCGTCCTCTCCGAGCTGCTCCAAGAAGACTCTGTAGGCTATCTGTTCTGCCTCCATTGCCTTTTGGAGATCACCAACCAAGGTATATGATTTAGCAAGGATGTGGTAACTGGTGGCAGTGATAATATTTTTTTCGCCAAATGCGTTAGTAAGAGTTTTGGTGGAATGCTGGAAGTATTTGAGGGACTCTTCATATAGCCTGTAGTGCTGTAGCATAGCACCAATATTGCTGAAGGCAGTGGATCTGTCTGGGTGTCCAGGAGTATCGACCATAGACCACAAATCAAGAGCGTGACGTACATAGCGTAGGGCTGTAAGTGTATTCGACTGGGAGTGTTCAAGCAAACCAAGATTCAAGTAGTTGAAAATGGACTCTGAGCTGTCAAGTCCCTGGGTGCGCTCACAAATTATGGCAGCTTTCTGCATGAACTGGCATGCTTGGGCGACTTCGTTGGCTTGGTAATACAACATAGCAACGGATGCGTAGCAACGGCCAGTCTCAACATGCAAGAATCCGTATGTCTGTTCATGAAGGGTTAGAGATTCAAGAAGAAGTTCCAGGCCAAGTTCTCTTTGTCCTCTAGAAAGAGCAATGCTTCCAGCTTCTGATGCCTCATCGACAAATGAGCTGAAGTGAGAGGCTTCAGTTACCAAAGGATAGAAGTTGCATACATCGTCAGCCATGAAGGTTGTGGGGCGGTTGGATTCTTCCTTTGCCTTTTCCTTGAGAGCATTTCTCTGCTGCTTGGTTAACTTTTGTCCCTGACCATTAACATTGGGTGAGCTTCTACCTTTTGTGGGTGCTTTGATGGCGTTCTTGACGTTGTCAAGGAGTTCTTCTTCAGATACCTTGACAAATCTGTAGTCGCGGCTATGCAATTGGGCGCCCAAAGCCTTGCAGACCTCGCGCAATAGAACACCCTCACAGTTATGGATGTATTTCTCAACAAGGTCCTCTGGAAGAGTGTATTGGTATCTCTGACCAACATCTTTCTTGATGAGATCGATTAGGCTGTCTGTAGTGAGTGAAGCCAAGGCACTGGTTTCCTTAGCATCCTTTGAGAGGATAGATGAGGGGTCGGCATTGACTCTCGATCCTAGAAGGCAGTTAAGAACATGAGCAAAGGCTTCAGGGTGCAACTCGAGTGGTGTCTGGCGGAATGCCTTGCGGACAATATGCTTAGTGGCACGGACAACCATCTCGCGAATAACCAAGGTGAAGACATGAGCTCCAGCAAATCCTTGGGAAGCAAGCTTTTCCTGATCTTCCTTCTTCTCTTCATCCTTTTCTCCGCCCTTCTCCTCCTCATTAGATTCAGTCTTTTCCTCTGAAGAAGCAACAGCTTCCTTTTCTTCAGCGGATCCAGACTCCAAAAGTTTGGCAATGAGACCCAAATAGCGCATGTTGACACCACGGCGGTGCATTAGACGGGTAAGACTGCTGCTGTCAATGGGGGAGACAGAGTATGTAGAAAGGTCACGAACAAGAGATGGAATGACTACATCACGCAAGAACTTGGAAGCCTCACGAAGGGTTTTGTGCTGATTGTCAACATTCTCTTCATCCTTGAGATTTTCGGAAATGTCTGCAGATGTAAACAGATCTGGATTGAATTCCAAAGTAAGGCTCAACTTTTCAAGTTGCTCCTGAACCATCTGACCTTCCTTAGAGATCTCTTCAAGAGTCTCCTTCTCCGTCTTTTCCTCCTTTTCATCAGAGCCATTTCCGCCATCCTTATCTTCGTTGGCCTTTTCTTCGCTAGCCTTGTTATTTGCCATATATTCCTGAATAGCCTGACGAACACGTGTATCCCAGAATATGTCAATCAATTCTCTTCTCAAGAATACAAGCTTATGGGGGTAGGCTTCATGGCCCTCGGCAGATTCTTTCTGGCAGGATTCCTCAAAGAATTCAATGTCAACTGGGTTGAGGCGGTAGAGATCGAGAAGGTATTTGCGCTGATCTGTTCCGATAATTCCCTTAGTTTCAACAGAGGTGTAGAGAGTATAAAGCTTTCCGTCCTCGTCCTTTACTTGATGTTCAGGGAGATGTAAAGCCTTTGAGATTTCATCCTTGACAACTTGGTGGAAATCCTCAGAAGATTCGATCTTTTTCCCATTGTCAATGGAACCGTACACAATTTGCTTCTCACTATGGCTACTAAAGATTCCGGGAACAATAGTCTGAGCAACAACACGAGTACCACGGTAATCCACAACCACTGAGCCAAGTGTGTGGATGCTCTTGGGATCTATCCTGTTAATAAGGCGAACACCTTCAATGTCCTTGCCAGTAGCAACGTGTGCAGCCTCATCACCGCCAAGCTCAGCAAATGTGTCTCTGCTGTCTGTCCCCTTTGAGTAAAAGATGTTCTCGCGGAGATACATTTGTTGGTCAACAGGATCAAGTGGGTTGATTGGGAGAAGCTCACCATCGACAACAGCCATAGCACCAGCAACAGCGGCCTCAGTAAATTCAGCCTGCCATTTGTGGATTTGACGGTCTCTTAGAACACGTTCGGAAAGATTCTCGCGGGGAAGCTCACGAAGTGTCTGGAGGTCATCATTCCAGTCGCGTAGACCTTCAACACCACGAGATCCATTGCGGAGAAGCACCTGCTGAGTACGGGAAACATCGTAGGAGTTGGTGTTAAAGTGACCGGCTCCGTTGAGAAGTACGTCCTGCTTAGGGCTTAGAGAAGTTCCAATGGAAGCCAATTGGTCGTTCTTGGAGCCAACAACCATCCATGGGACGGCAGCATGGAAGCTTGATGAGAATGGAAGAATTTCTAGGGCGTCACGGGATTGCATCCATTGATGGAGTCTGGCATAGTGAACCTGGAACTGCTTGGAGAGCTTGTTCAGGAGGTTTACAAGAGAGTGAGAATAGAGGCTAGAAGTGTCCTTCTTACTAGCATTGGGTTTCTTTGCGTGGCCATTCAATTGCTGAGTAGTACGAGGAGATGGGTTGAATCTGGTCAAGCTGGACTGGTTGACAAAGAATCCCTTGGTCGAGGCAGTTATATGGTAAGACTCACCCTCAAGTGTAGTAACCAGCAGATAAAGCAAGTCTCCGCGAAGTTGACGGTAGCGAGGAACTGGGTTCCATCCGGATAGAACGAGCTGCTTCAAACACTTGGGAAGCTTCTCGCTGGTGGTACCGCCCTGGCTGTTGAATTTTTTGGAAATGAAAGACAGTGGAGCCGGAATTTCAGAACTGTACTCAACAAATGGGTGGTCCTTTGTAAAGGTGGACTCGCTGAAGGCCTTGCTCTCCTCATCAGGCTGGCTATTGTCCTGTGTCTTCTTTTTCTTGCCATTGCTCTTTCCACCGTTCTCGCGCTTTTCGCCACTTTCGGATCCAGATGCGGCTGCGCTCTCATTATCTTCTGTGTGTCCCTTGAGATCGGTAGCTTCAATGCCATCAGGGTATTTGACTTTGGATAAAAGAGAAACACCAGCATCTATTCCAGCACTCTCTGGGACAATTGCATCTGGACCGGCTAGTAGATCAATAAGTCGGGACACGTGTATACGAGCCTCGCGCTCAGTATAAGTGTCTTCAACTACCTCCAAAACAGCCTCCATTGGCAAATCGGCGATCTCGCCTATTTCTGTAAACTCGTTTAGACGAGTGCCGTTGTAAGATAGAGAGAAGCAAGAATATTCCATCGTATCAGCTGTCTCGGTAACAACCTGCTTAATATTCTGGATTGGCTCTTGAGCTGTTACCTACCAGATGTAACAAAAACATAGCATCATATCAGATCGAAAGCTCTTGATAAAAATACTGCTGATCTGTCAGTTTTTTTTTCAGCATACTACTTACTGCTATAGAGATCGAAGCACCATTTGGAGCCTTAATGGTAAGCTGATAAATAGGCTCTTCTACTATTCACAAGCATTAGAGTAGACGTTATTAGTATGGAGTTTTGACAGATAAATGGAAAATATATAGCATGATGACAGATCGCATCGACAGTATAGCAGCAACGTAGCAATAATGACCAACCGCCCAGACTGCTTTCCTGAAAAATAGGCTATTGGTTCCTATCAATTGACCTACCTGGGAGATTTTGAGCTTCCTCATTTTGTGGGGAATCAGCGCCATTAGGGGCTAATGACTGTTCCTGCTGTGTAGTCGAAGGTACTTGATCCTTGGTAGCATCGTTAGTATTAGAGTGTTCCATGGCAGTGGGGTTGATAACCTCAGTCATATTAAATAAAATATTTGCCCGTGGCTATGTAAATGCAATTACACATTCCTATTAGTTAGTCTTCGTCTGCTGCCATTTTAAAGGTAATCGCTAGAGTCATGTGAGCATGTTTTGTACTGACCTGTAAACTAAGGTGTAAAAGACAGAAGGAGATGATAAGTTTTGTGGAAGCCTATTAAGCAAGAAGATTGAAAGAGGATAGAAAATGGCTTTCATAAAAACAGAGAGAGTCGCATACACAATCTAGACTTTGCCTTAGCATTTTACAGGCACAATTTTTCTCTGGTAGCGTCGTTATCACTCTCACAGGCTACTAAACACTAAGGGCAGAAAAACCATGGCGTTGCAATCCCAAAGTGCATTGGCTAAGGTGGCCTGATCCACCAATTGTGGAGCACTGTCAGACTGGCGAAGGCATTGTGTGTATCCTAGCTTGTGGGCGAAAGCAATTTGCGCTGCAGATTTATATCCATCAAAAGCTCTGCTGCAAGCAGGGCTTACAGTAATTATCCACTGGCCACCATGCAAATGGGCTGGTTATTAGCAACTATACTATAGCAAAGGACAGTGTCGGTACTTAATAACCGAAATTCCCCCTTGCTACTTGTTAGGAGAATTTTTAACTAAATACCGCACACCCCCACATATGGATCATAATTTTTGAAGGGTGAATGATTATAGGGGCAAACACAGCCAAATGAGTGACTCTATAGCCCTTCGAAAATAACTACACATATCTCCTCCAAACATTAGATCGCATGGATTTTTGCAAAAGACATGCCGGCCGGTACAAGTCTCTCTGCCATCCATACCACTTTTGGCGATTCAAGTGCTCAATGCCATTACATCAGATATTGAACAGTGGCTAGTAGACACTCGCATGTGCCTTCCTTACACAAGCCACTTGATCAACCAAAGTATCATACACCTACGATTAGGGAAATGCTTCGAGAGGGCTATTTGGAGCACCAATGCGACTGTCTGCAGATTTATAAGCAGGAAACACTACGATGCTCTGTAGTTACTGCCAAGATGCTCATCATACAACAAATATTTGCACTTTTTCACTTGAAATCAAACAACAGATGCTGGATGAAATTAACCCAGACAACTCCTGTAGTATTCAAAAGTCAAGCCTAGATATTTATTTATCAATATCATTTAAACAGTACGAAGCTTGTAGTAGTAGTAGTAAATATCAATAGTGGTCGGCCCCAATACGCAAATCATTATTAATATTATTATAAATCATAGTTCCTCTCTTGGTTTATTCATTACTCGATCAAAATCTACCCGCTTTTCAAGATCATTTCCTTGTCCGTACTTTGCTAGGTACATTTGATGACTTAACTCAATCATCTTATTGATCATTTCGGCATGGTCTTTACTATCGCGCAGCTCCGGTCTGAGTGCATTACCGCCCTTACTCCTTGCTGCTGCCGCCGCCGGACATTCTTCTCCATGGCCATGGTCTCCGTGCGCCATAACCAATTGGATACTCAAAACAACTAGCAATACCAATGATATTATTAGTAATAAATGCTGCGAATATGTTGTTGGCTTCATTGTGTTTGTTCTATTGAAATATGAGTATATATATATATATATATGCCGTTTGTTTCGTAAAGGTTGGCTCTTGGACCTTTTGTATAAAAATGAGATATATGACGAGAGACTATTTATGAAGGAATTAAAAGTATGGAAAAGAAAGATGAGTAAAAATTGCAAAAACAAAGGGGGAGGTAGAGGGAATACCAAGTCTTTATATGAGCTCATGACAAGTAGTCTCCAATATATGATACGGCTTGTTTGGTTATATTGGACTTGTGCATAATAAACAACAGTGGATGGAATAAACTGAATCCTTATCCCTCCCCCAAGCCATTTATGAATTTATGAATTTTACCTCACATCAGCAGCAGCAGCAGCAACAACAACAACAACCAGGCATTTACGTCTCGATCTCGGCAAATATAGGCACTGTGTTTAATTTATAGCATTTGGACTTACATAACATTATAGATTTATATTCGGACAACAAATCAATTAAACATCTTTTATTATCTTAAAAATGATATTCAAAACAGTAACAATGTTATTCTATAGTTGATGATGACATAATTTTTTAGGCTAATGTTATTTTTAAACAAGACAGCTTCTTGAGGAAAAGATAAGATGCAAAAAGGAAGGAGGTGGTAAATAAATATGGAAAAATGTGGCGAGTAAAGGATATATGTGTATGTATGAGTAGAGTAGGAGAAGACTATATAGGGTCATATAATTTTTTGTTTGGGTGGAATGCGATGTATAAATATGTTTGAAATAAAATCATTTCGATGAAAAAAGATAGTGTTCTAGGTTCTAGTGTCGTATAAAATGTGGGTAGTAGACTGGCAGCAGGCATGAAGGGATATGTTATGAAGGGTATTCTGGCGGAGGTACGATTAATGGGGCGAGTTGAGTTTTAGGAGCCAAGGAGTATTTAAGGAGAGGGAGGAGGGTCACATAAACGAGACATGAGAAAGTTGGGGTAGTGTGTAGTCATGGCGTGGTTGTCGTAGGATATAGTCAATAGTTCCAAGCTCTCATTTACAATAAAACTGGGTGTACAATTTTTTGTTTTTTGAACAATTTAAGACTTTTTTACGAGATTTCAAAGTGTCATTAAAAGACCAATAAATAACAATACGAGTATATGGATTATTTCGAGATTAGTGATTTACATAACAGACTGCTATTACTACTACTACTGCCAGGTATATTTTGTTGGGGTTTACTTTTGCGTCCGTAGGAATGGAGATACGTTGTTGCTTCGACCGTTTTCGCCAAACTGCCTTTCAATCTCCATAAATGGACTGGCAAAATGGGCTGGAGGTGCTGGTCCAAAAGGTCCAGGACGCATGCGGCCAAAGATGTGGTTGTCTGTGGATTTGGGATGCTCGACATTTCCAGGATTAGGCGACTCGTTGTTGCTATTATCAGTTTCTTCTTGGAAGGGATCAAAGTGGCTTGAGACTGATACTCGACCATCAGCACTGCTGGTTAGGTGCATATTTTCAGCAATCGATGGGCCACGAGATGATAAAAACGCGTCTTTGTTTTCAGGGATTCGCTTCTGATGTTGCTGTCGCTTCTGGCTTAACTCTCGATTTCCTTCTTCCATCAGTCTTGTGGCCTCTTCTCGAAGAGAATTGACAATGTCGTTTGTGTATGAAGAGGCAGATGTGCTGTTTTTGGATCTAAAGACGCTCTTTGATGGAGAAGAGACGGATGATATCGAGGTGGCTGTCGATTCGGGCCTTTTTGGCGGTGGTGAGCGAGGCTTATTCAGGATGTTGATGTCAAAGGATGGCTTTTCGGGTGTATTAACAATATTTGAAAGCTTGGAAATCGGATCTGGGTTCTCAATGGTACCCTTCTCTTTGACGATTTGATCCGTGGCCGCAGACAAAAAGTCATTGAGGGCTGAAGCTGGATCTTCAACAGCACCGCTATCAGGTTTGCTTGACGGTCCTTTGGAAACACCAGAAGCCTCGCTATCCTTTTTATGGCCATTCTTTACCAAGCCGCTGACACGACGGGAACTGCGCCTTCTGCTTCGATCCTTGGATGAAGGAATGATTTGTTCTTTTGCATTGTCCTCAAGTCTGCCTGACCTTCTGCGTCTGGAAGTACTGTTGTGCAATATGTTGCTGCGCCTACGTAACAAGGCTTTTCCATGCGTCTGGCAAAATATATTTCCCTTGACTCTCAGTGCACTAACAGCATTCAGTATTCTTTTGCACTTGCGGCATCGGAAGCAAGATTGGTGGTACGCATACTTTTCAAATACCATCTTATCGGCTGGATATATGACCTTGTCACAGGATGGGCAGAGGGGCTGATCCCACCCGTTGATCTTGATGGTGTCGTTTTTTAGAGTATCAGAAGAAAATGATGTGGTGGAAGCATTGCTAGGAAGTGTCTTTTGTAATGGCATTTTAGACGATTCGTCTTGGGCCTTGATGCGCCCACCGCCACGAAGTTGCTCTGGAGAACTATGTTCGGCGCTGTTAGGCCTGGATTTGGTGTTTGATTCAGCTGTAGGTTCTGGTTGAGGTTCAAGCTTATACTTTTTCTCGTATATCTTGGTTCTCAATTCACGATCAATTAGCCTATCGGTTAGCCATTGGGTTCCTCTTGGGGTCGTTGTCTGCTCCCGCATGCTCTCTATCAATCTCTTTTGGTCGTAGTTTCCACTAAGCATCATGTACTTTTCCATGCTCTCGTCGTCCTTAAGAGCCATCTGCTGCTGCTCTCTCATGTGCCGTATAAAGTCATCGACAGATGTGAAGGAAGCCTGGACAGCTTTGTTCATAAAGTCAAGCCCATCCTTTGTACCAAACTTTGTGGTGATGGGTTTGGTCTCAATGGCATTGCGAGCAAATTCATGGAAGTTTGGGATAGCAATTCCTCTGGCCATTGTCGATAGCTTGTATTCTGGCGGTTTCTTGGAGTCACTGGCGATGTCTCTGAAATGAGTCTCACAGAAAAACTTGTTCTGATAGCATCTGTATGTGGCCATTGTCAACATCTCTTCGCAAGTGTGGCAACAAAGGCACTGCCGGTGTACTATGAAGTTGTGGGGGGCAAGCTTGTCTACAAGATTGACCGAGTGTGAGCAGATATGACAGTTCGGCAGTGGAACTATAGGGACCGTGTCCTCGCTGCCAAAACTAGCCCTGCTCAGAGCAGAGGGCCGCGATAAACCTTCTTTACATCCACCACCGCCCCTAAGTTTTACGGGCTCCTCCTCTTGATAGTTCCGTGACTGTCTTGGCTTGGCCCGGTTTGGTTCGCTTGTGAATATTTCCCTTGTGGCCAGGCTATCGTCGCTGTTTGTTCTTCTAAGGCCGGATGACTTGCGTCGGTTTTTTGAATACGCATCCCTGTGGGCCGGCGCGAAAGAAATATACTCGCTTTCCTCGTCCTCATCAACTACCTTTGGAAGATGCATGTAGCTGGCATCAGGGGTTGGATTCATCAGTGTTGAAGCGCTGTCGTAATATGGTTCCGCATTATGGTTTTTATGGTTGTCTCCAGCAGGTTGTGGCGAACGTAGATCCAAATCAAGCCTGTCTAGGAGCGTTGCGTTGGGAGGGGGCTGCATTTCTGTCTGACGTGGGCCACGCTCTTGATAATTATTTGGTGCACTATGTTGGTTATAAGGCTGGCCTTGAGGCTGCTTATCCTTATTTTCATATTCCTCTTCCACATCACTGTTGTCCTTTTTAGGCTCCTTTCCGCGATTCTTAATGTATGCAGGTGGAGATGGGAATCGCCCAAAAACTGGGGTTGGTGGTTTTGGCATTGGTGGTGAAGGCTCACGCTCTTCATTGTTCTCTTGAGGCGTATTTTCTGCATTATATTCCTCGCAATCCTGACGAGCATTTGGTCTTTGGTAGGGTTGAGATGGCTCCTGAGGAATTGGCGATTCCTGTCTTATATAAGCCCTTTCTCCGCCATAGTATCTTTTGTCAGATGCAGGAGTTTCTGCTGCAACACGCATTGGGGTGTCCCTTCTTGGCACACTGTCGGCTCTTGCTCTAAGATGTGGGGTACCCATGATTGATCCAGGCCTGCTACTATATCTGCTTTGGGCCTTACCAGCCCTCCTCTGCGTCCACTCTGACAAACCATAGTCTGGTCTAACTAGAGATTCTCTTGAAGAATTAAGGTCAAGGGAAGACATGGAGTGAGTATGTGCCGGAACCATGGAAGAGAGGGAGGGGTTGTAATTTTGGGGTTTTCTAAAGACTGCTGCAAGCTCGTTGTCGTCACTTTGGGCTTCGGGTGTTTCAACTCCACCGCCCTTTAGTCCAGCTTGACTTTTTGCTCTAGATTGTTCTGGATACTCTGTCCTAGAATTAGCATTATTTTGCTGATAACTCATGCCACGATCAAGCGAATCTCTTGAAGCATCGATAGACATATTGGCAGTGCGCATCATGACTTGGCTTAACTCACTATGACTGATATTCTTTTGTGGCAAAGGAGAATGAGGTTTGGATACAGAGTTACTTTGGCTCTCAACGTCTTGGTCAGCATGTGTTTTCTTAAGCTTGCTCTTGTCAAGACCACCAGTCCTGTTGATTACGGCGGCAAGCTCAGAGGGAAGCGAAGATATCGACATCGGCAGACTAATAAGCGAATCCTCCGACACTCCTGGATCAGCACCCCCACCACGAAGCTTTCCACTAAACAATGATTCATTCTGATCAACGCTTGGTGTGTACCGACGCTGGCTCTCTGCCGAAGTATTAAACGACTCCTTTGTTCCAGGCCTGAAGCTCACGTTGCGACCATTTGTCTGTGAGGGGTGCTTCTCCTCATTTATTCTATCAAGCACTCCTTCGGTCCTCTTCACGGCACCCCTGCTATTATCTTCAACAGCATTTAGCGTAGTGTTGGCATTGATCTTGTTGATAGCTGAATTCGACTCGCTGCCCTTAAACGGAGAATCTATGATGATACTTTTGTTGTTTATCTCCACTGGCTTGTCTGATGATTTCCCAAAAGCCTTAAACGCCGAGGACATGTCTGGCGGAGTAGGCTTGTATTGACTCATGGATTCCCACTTTTTCTCATTTTGTTGGTGGTATGAGTGGGGTTCTCGTGTTTGAGGCCGCATTGGAGAAGGGCTTCTTCTTCTGTGGGCCGCAGCAGGACTGATATTTCGAACCGAAACAACATCGTCGTATGCAACAGCAGATCCCCGCTCCGAGTCTCTCCCGATAAAACGATGCCTCTGGTTCAGCTCCTTCAGGTAATCCTCTAGCTCGTTGGGACGGAAATAGTGCGATAATAGCCTGTCCATCTTGTCGACGTAGCTAGAAGACTGAGTTCCCGTAGAAACGTTGGATGACCTGCTCGCACTCCTGTACATGTCTCGTGTTGAAATAGGATCAGCGTAATACATGTTCCTGCCAAAACCACCAGCACCGCCTCCTACTAGGCTAGGCTCAACAAATGAGCCACCACTATGGCTAGAAGGCGTGGGACTCTCTGGTTGGGCCGCGTAGCCTTCCTTGATAGCGGACTGGATACTCTCCGCTCTCCAAGGACTACTCATTATCATCTGGCGCTTAACAGGCGGACTGCTCTGACACGAGCGTTCCGAAGTCGCGATGTGGATCGCCCCTTTATTATAAAGCACACTCTTTGGAGTTGAGGTAAGCCCTCTGTCAAGGCTGCTTGGAGTTTTGGGCTCGAAAATGCTCCTTGAGTTTGATGCTGGCCTATTCGAAGATTGACCAGAAAAAACAGAGCCTCCACTTTGTGAACCCCCACGCACACTATACGTGGCTTCTGATTCCGCTGGAGAATCAACGTGGTCTCTTCTGTGGTGCCCCACGCGGCCGCCTCCACCAGTGATGGTGAATTCTTTCGCCCTTTTTGCACCGTCGTCCCCATCGGTGCTTTCCAGGTCCTCGCTGCCCCGGATCTGCATAAAATATGTATGTTCAAAGACATTAGATGCGTTTTAAAATGTAGCTACAAATCACATTTTAGACATCCAAACATCCCCAGCTGTGTGCGCAAAGCAAACACACTTACCTTTACTGACACTCGGGTGGAACGGTTTTCATCTTCTGGGTACAGGTCTCCAATAACTCGGATGTCATATTTAAATGGATGTTTCTGTGTCTGCAGATGTGTTTTCTTCTATATACAAAAATAAGGATGCGTATTCGTGAAGTGGTGGTGGTGGCGGTAGTAGGAACATTAGAGAGAACTAAATGCGAAAAGGCAAAAATGAAATTGGGGCTGAGGGCTTACCTCCACAGCACCATTATCCATGGCTAGACCAAGGTATTAATACTGATGCTGATATAGTGATGATTGTGGTAGAAGGCCTCTGCGATAGTACTGGGTATGGTTAGGTATTCTGAATGAATTGAAGCAAGAAATAAATTTACAAGATAAAGTAACGATGAAGAACAATAACGCGAAAAGAAAGTTGCCAAACAAATATGGGGAAGTCCAAGTCCCTATATTGTTATTGCTGCTGCTGCTGTGGTGGTGGTGGGCGATGTAGCCCCGAAGAAAAGTATTTTGCCAAACACACAAAAGCGAGAGACTACAAAGATCCCTCCCAGCTTTGTGAAGACTTTTGAAGAGATTTTAGAGCGGTGTCAGGTGGGTTTTGAGAGAAAGCTGGGAGGTTCTTTTGAGGCGCCCTGGCTTGTTGTGCAGACTTCAACACAGATGCTGTGAGTTGGTGAAATGGCCATACCACATTAGCCTTAAAGGCAGAAAGAAAACCTTCCTTCTTTGGAATGGAGATGTTCACGGGCAATAAACTCAACAGAAACAGGAAAACTGATTGGCCAGCCAAAACACGTAACGTGCCTATTCGTAAACAATTACATAGCAAATAATAGACTCCTTGTCCCCATGGTCCCACCACCCAGCGTGACACAAGACTCATATACTACCAGCCTCTCCCTCCTCCTACTCGCCAACAGCAATGCAGACTATTGATGTTTACATACACACCCCATTGTGACTATATCATTTTCAGTACACACAAACAACATTTTAAGCGCCAGACATGTTCGCATACAACTAAACTAGTCTCATGGATGGCTTGTATTGCCAATATCCAAGACACTATTGGCGCGTCTCTTGGGTCAGATAAGGTCAGGAAAGACTTGCATGCCAAGCACAACATCTCTCCTCCTAGTGCGCTAAAATAAGCTGGACTTCCAGTTACCATGCCTGCATTGCAGTTTACTACTCAAATCTGTACAACTTTTTAATAGTCATGAAATGATGTGCACACTTTTGACCTGACGGACGTTTGCAAAATTTTGCGACATACTATCCTTCTCTTAGTAAAAAGTGTGGCTTGGGCCCCTCACTTGCCTTGGTTTGCATTCTCACATTTTGAAAATACTATGTTGCAGCAAGAAATATCTTTACCAAAGATCATTTTATAGCCTTATAGGCAGCTGGGTTAAGAAATTCGTCATATATTGGGCATTGGAAGCAAAAGTACTGTGTGTGCTTGTGGCCTCACCACACGTCATAGTCGCTTGAAAGCAGAATTTTAACAACCCCATTTGATCAAAAGGAGCATATCTTTGTGAATTTTCCTAACCTGCTTTAGAAAGTGTGGCAACTGTGTTCTCGACTGTAAAGGTTTTTAATGGGTTAGTAGGAGTGCATACCAATGAAGATGTGATATCAAAACCAAACGCACAGCTCTTGAGGGTTCCCCTGGCTTGTTGGCCATGAACAACAAGTGCTGGCTGCAGAATTATTTGTAGTAGTGCACTCTGGCGGTCCATTATACCAAGTAAGTGGATTTGGATAGAAACAAGCGTTGATATCTTTCTGTGCGTATAATAGTTAAGATCAAAAGAAAATAGGAAACTATAAATGCTAAAGAGCATCTATTACTTTCAACTTATCCATCTTTGGCTTTTAAAGGCGTTGTTGGCCGTAGGTTGTGTTTATCGTGGAATATTATTCTATGTGGGCAAAATTCTTTGGTGCCATCGTATCAAATTCAGTCAAAAGCACATCGAGAAATGCATAAGCCAAGGCCTGCTTGAACCATTACTACTGAACAAAGCACTGTCTGCTTTTCAAGTGACAGAAAAATAATGGAATTCCTTGTGCTTTTGGTTGCTTAAACAGAGCTTCACTTTTCATATCTTTGGCCAACGCTGTCCAGCATCAAAGGCCACCCAAAATGATAGTAGCATATGTAGAGCAAGTATGCAGCAGCCTTTCAAGATTAGGCCGAGATGGAGTGGGGAATAAAACACCAATGTGTCTGGCTGGCAAGCTCTCCACCAAAAAGGAACAGGCTGGTAGCCTCATAAATTCCCTGCAAATCAGCCCATGAGCCATATATTTTAGCCGTAATCTGGCAGACCATTATTGGCCATTATCCAAGGTATTATTCTGGTACATCTTTGAAGAAGACTCTGTCGGCTATTTAATGGCCTGATGTATATACTCGAGTATAAAATAGAAGATTTACTGCTAACTAAAAAAGATATATATATATATGTGTGTGTGGGTGCCTCTTTTGCCAAGAAATGGTCACATCCATTAAAACAAAGACTCACACATATTAGATTAGCAGTATTCATAATTAGAAACATTGGTAGACAGGATATACTAATTGGCTGACCACGATTATGGGTTTGTATAGGCTAGGCCTTTCCGCCTGTTCTTGTTGAATTGGATTAATGTCCACTTTATGGCAGTAGAGTGGCAGCTATGATTCCTTCTAGAATACACCTTTGAGTTGTTTTGTCTGGCCTAGCCACCACCTCTCACTCTGGCACAGCACGCTTGCTTTGATTTTCATCTTTATCTACTCTTCTTTCCATATCTATAAGTAATTTTTACCTTGTATTCCTTGCTATCGTTATATAATTGTAGCACAAAATGGCAGGCGGAAACAAGTACCAAAAGGTAAATTGGTAACAAATGCATACTACATTGACAGAATTAGTTTATAAATTCGCGCTGGTTTTATTATAATGCGCTTTAATGACAATTTGTTTTATAGCTCAAAGAGCAAGGGGATGATGAAAACAACGAAGCCAACACCAATACTGCAGCAGGGGCTGCTGCCAGCTCCTCATTGCTTAGTAAGCCGGGGTCCGAGCAAGTACCCTCCGCAGTTGATGACGACGATAACAACGATGATAACAGCCATGAATACAAAAAGCCCACTGCCACTACTATCCACAGCTTTGACAGCTACGACCTAGAAACGATAGAGATGGACCCAATAGATACCAAAGACGATGCCATGGCAAAGAAGGATAGTGACCGGGTTCCACTTCCACCTCCCTCGTATGATGAAACAGGAAGCAGCCAACCACCACCACCACCACCAGGAGCAGCTGGATCTTCAAGCAGCACACAAGGCATCAGCACTGGCGTAGGTAGCAGCAATAGCAATACTAATGCCAACAATAATGACGGCGCATCCTCACAGACACAAGCCACACATCCATCGCCGCCACAGGGCCAGAATGCTACAAACGACGGTGTTTTTTCAAATATTTCTGCCAAACCAGACCTTTACATGGGCTATGAGAACGGTGTTCCCGAGGAGACATTGCCGGTAAGCATATTAACAGTATCTTTGTGCCTCCAAAAGGCCATATATAAACTGATGATTGTAACAAGCGATTTGTGTGGATGTAGAGCTACCAAGATATCTATGGGAATCGGGATGGAAATGCTGCAAGCGGCATGGCACCATACTTTGAGCCTGCGGTTGTTACGATAAGCGATACAGATGAGCTTCTTATTGAGGGTCTGCCCGTTGGCAATTTTGCCATATTCCTTGTTAATCTTGCTGGTGAGCGAAATGTTATACTATTTAGACCGACACCAAGAATTATAACTACCAGAGAAAACATAGGCTAATACCAAAATATTGTTTTATGCTTATAGTTTCTGCCGGATTCCAGTTTATTGGTTTCATGATGACGTTCCTGCTTCACAGTACACACGCTGCTAGAGTAAGTTTCCGGGTCTAATTTTTGCATGAGTCCCACCAACAATGCTGTCACTATTATGTTAGTTTATAATCGAGTCTTGACTAACGCCGAGGCGTGGCATTATATTAATTCTAAAAATGTGTGTTTAGAGCGGCTCTCTCACTGGTTTGGGAATTACGTTTATTCTTTATGGCTTCTACATGCAGGGCCCAATGGGAATGGCACCCCCTGAAGGCAGCGACCCAACAGATCCCGAGGTTGGAAGCATGTACTTGACCTATGTTCTTATCGTTATCGGCTGGTTTATTATGCTTAAAGGTGTTGCCGACTACATTCGAGTGCGACGCCTACAGGCCATCATTGAGAGCTCTCCCGAAGAGAATGTCTAGTATAAACACACACACACACACAGCCACGTTCAGCACCTTATCTCCGTTTCAGCTTCTTTGACGATCCCACATTTTATGATTTTCATCACCACCTCTTTCATCATCCATGCTGCAATTTGCGGCCCACCTTTTATTGCGACGAGTGTATTATCTTTCACCCACATCTGACTGACCAATTATGCAGAGTAAATATACCTCTGCTCTCATTGCCTTTTTTGGATTCTTTTTAAGCTAAATACTAGATCGAAACATTTATTAGATACAGTTGGCGGTATATACTGTGTGATGGCTGCGTTGGAATATGTATCTACAGGAGTATGTAGTCAAAGTTCACTAGTGGCATCCCACCACATGTTCAGGGTCTAGTTAAGAATGTAGCAAAGCTTTATAACGATGCTGCTATATGGCCAAAGTTCACAAGGCCTTAGACCAAATAGGTCCCCAAGAATTGCATATGGAATGGCTGATTTGCGCTTTACTATCTCTAGCCATTTCGGGGATGGCTATGGTGTTTATCTATGGCTTGCTTATAGCCATTCATAGGTTTGATCTGGTATTTATTACCATGGAAGGCCAGCTCTAGTTTTTTGCAGGACAGGCTTGAATAGTAGCGTGGTGTTGACTAAGAAGCCCATCGCAACCAATAGAAGCCTGACTACAGTGTATTGCTAAATAATCTTAGTAAAGCAGGAATGCAATTGTATTTAGCTCCTCAGTGTGAAAGAGAGGTAACAGTGTGCTGTAATATGAGTGAGTGGGTGAGTGAGTGGGTGATGAACAACAGACTAAAAGTAGGAGGATTGGGGCTGTCGTCAGCCTAGACTTTGATTTACAGCGCTTGGCCATTTGCTCACTTGAAGCAAGCATATCCTCACTCTCTCACATACAGAGAGCCGTTCTGTGTTGTACTACTATGCTGGACCCAAGTCTCTACACCAATTTATTTATTCCCAGGTCTCTACTATTTTCGGAAATAAAGATCCTTCATCTTTCTGAATATTAATATATTTTGTCTTTGTCTTTAACCTGGTTGTGCTCTGCCTCTCACAATCTGCTACTACTACTACTACTACTACTACTACTCTAATTTAGTCTATTATTCTCTTTCCCCTTCCTTGTACTTTCCTGTATTTAGAACCACACACAACAATGTCCTGGCAATCATTTGTTGATACCAACCTTGTAGGTACTGGTCAAATCTCCCAGGCCGCAATTTGCGGTCTTGATGGCGGTGTGTGGGCCAAGAGTCCCGGATTTGATGTAAAAATCGATGAGGTCAAGAAGCTTGTCGAAGGCTACAATAAGCCCGAAGACATCACAGCCTCTGGATTCACCATTAATGGTGAGAAGTACTTCACTCTCCAGGCTACCGATCGTAGCATTTATGGAAGAAGAGGTGCTTCTGGTGCGGTGTGCGTAAAATCCAACAAGGCTGTTATTATCTCTCTTTATGGTGAAAATGTCGAGGCTGGTAATGTCGTCAATGTTACCGAAAAGCTTTGCGATTACTTTATTCAATTGCAATATGTAAGTCGAAATTTCAATGCTATTGTTATTACTACCACACAGCTACTCTTGGAGGCAGTTTGTTTATTGTTATTAATATCCCTCCAAGAATGCTAGTCCATTCAAACTAACGACGAAATTATATTACTTTCTATAGTAAACAATACCAGTATATTTCGAGATGTTTTAACAGACGATGTTGATTTATTGAAACCATATACTGTCAATGCCCTGGGAAATGGTCTATTTTCGGTTGACAACCCATCTACACCTGTGTTATAAAAATAGACTGTTTCTGTCCAAACACTTTACACATAACCACCATCCAGTCTTTCTAACTTTGTCAACCCATTGATTTTCAGCAGATATTTATAAATAAACAACTATGGTCAAATTCTGATCCTAAAGATATCCTATTACTCCTTTCTATAAACATAGAGATGTTCCGGTTAGTACGAACACACACACACACACACACACAGAGGCTCTTTAGGGAATGAACCCCACAGATAAATAGGTTGAAGCTTTTAATTATAGAATGGGCTTACTGAAGCAAGCATATTGTAGAGATTTCTGCCAAAGTACGCGGCATATCCTGAAACCTATATATTTTGGCAAATAAACATCAGATTCGGCAGCACTCAGGGGTCTCCAGAAGGTTCTTTCAGATTTGTTACTTACACCATACATGGCGTCATCGACCTTTGTCATATTTTCGATCTGTTTGTTCATGAAGTCCCAAGTGTTTTGATAGCCTGGAGATCTGTCTTCACACATGTAAAGTTCTATATGGTTTAAAAGCATTTCAATGATAAGTGCACTGTGTTGGGCACAATATGGTGAACTTGAACCTGTATTCAAATGTATGATAGGGATAAATAGTTCCTCAGATTATAGTTCAATCAACAGCCTTTTCAAGTGAAACCCTAAGGAAGCCATTTTTGGCCAGAGCCTTGTGGAATTGGACCATATATTTATAGTTTAATAGTATATGAATGTAACAGGCTTAAGGGATTGCTTACCAGTTGCCAAATACGCAGCTGCTACTGACCCGCGTCTTACATACCAATCGACCTAAAAGTGGTACATGGAAATGTAGATTTGTTATAGTCATATTCAGGCAAATTCTTGAAGCTGTTTAATATATCGTGTATCTCACATTGGTGCACTTGTCTCCTGATAGATAGCGAATCTCATCTGCTAGGCTTCCAAGCTTTTGCGAAGAAAATAATAGATTCTGTGGCTGAGCAAGAATACCACATGCCTGGATGAATTTTGTACATAGTCAGTTAGATTGCAAGCATTGCAGGTAGTATGCGAGTATAATCTTTGGATGCATAGTTACCTGTGGCCAGTGTGGCAAGTAAGGGATGGTCTGCTCGAGTCTCGCTTTGAATAGAAGCGACAGTTTGTCATGTGTGCTGGGACTATAGGAAATTGTAATTCCAAAAGTATATTTGTAGGGGCTAATTTGTAAACAGCAGTGTTTTGCTTTAGGTTTATTGTATGTAATAATGGATCATACCTGGTTGCTATCTGTTCTTTGGTTTGCTCCACCATGCTATTCTTGGCTGTGGTAAAGAAGTGATCCAGGAGATCAATTTCGCCATTCTGTACAATACCATGAACTGCCGGTGTGTACCCTAGGTCCTTGGAGGCTTCGATTATTGGTTTGGTGCTCCACCCATTTTGCTTTACTTTTTCCAACGCCCTATCGAGTATGGCTTTACGAACAGATTCTCCGCTATTGCTATAATAAAATACGATGCTTTAGTAACTTTCACTGAGTTATATAGTAGATTATGCCAACTATTTACCTTTTTGTTGATAGTGGTCTAGATCGGAAAGCAAGCGATCTTGAGACTTGTGAAATAGCAATGACGCTTCGCTGTCTCAAAGTATTCATGTTTGCAATTTGAAACTTATGAAGCAACGATAAGTAGGATACTTAAAGGGTTGATAAACAAAACGATGATTGCAAATTTGAAAAGGTTCAAACAATTCTTTTGAATAATGGGATTGATAGTGAATGTGGTGATGTAGTTAATAGAAATGTTGAGATAAAGAGGCATGATGATAAATTGCTGTTGATATATAGCACGGGTTTTCAAATAAGCATTATGTAGGAATATGTTAAGTAAACAATGATATGATATAAGTTTTAGAAAAATAATATAGTGTAATAAATAACTTACTATTGCTGTAATTGTTATAATTATAGCCGACATTCGTATATGACAGCCTGAAAAAAAAGACATGTCGCGTCCGCGATCATTTGGGCGCTACTTCTCAACCTGTTTCAAACGGGTTTTATTTCAATCATACCAAATTCATATATTCTATACCCATAATAATGATATTTTCTATCATTATTGTCTGATAGACAAGCCTCTCTTTCTTTCTTATTTTTATTCACCTTATTCACCCTAATGGTATGAAATACCATTTTTTTCTTTCTATTTTATCATCATTGACGACTATTTAATTGCAGTACAAAAGCCCAAGAAAAATAAATAACCAACAAAAGCACCTAAATATATCTCTCTCCCTATCTTTTCCAAATTTTCCCTAACTATTTTTTTGTATAAATAGTTATACCCTTTTTCCACTTTTTACTTTCTTTAGCAACTTTCCCTTATTTTATTCTTTTTAATAAACTTTTAAAACTTATCTATTAGTTTATTATTATAAATATTCTGGTTATAATTGCTCCGAGTTAGCACCGATACCTGTTACGTTAAAATATCTTCGTAGATCGTCGTTACGATCTTATATCTTAGATCTTGGTATAGATCTTCATCATCTGCCGTCATCTGGTCTGTACTTTACTAGCCACCAGTTTCTCTCTGTTATTCAGTCTCATACCCCCCCCCGTCATCGTTAGTATTGCTATCTATTAGTGATCAGCAGTATTTGTTTTGTCTGTCATATTATATATTGACATTTTCATTTTCCGCCCTCCCTTAATTTTTATCAGAAGCCTCTGATAAGGTTTTCCCTCCTCCGTCCCTCCCCCCTGATAAATCCCCCGTCACTCTAACAGCAAAGTGGTCTCAATATTCTTATATTGTATTACAGTCTACCACTTAGTACTTGTTACCTCAGCCTCCTTATTTTCTGATCCATCCTGAGGCCTTATTACTCATAATCAACCAAGATTGTAACAGACAGAAATGGTTGGATGGCCGAGTGGTCTAAGGCGTTCGGCTCAAGTCCGAATCATCATCTGATGGCGTGGGTTCGAATCCCACTTCAACCATTCTTTTTTGGTTTTTTATTCGCCCTCCGTTTTCATTGGAATCATTATTTGTTTTTCTTGTTATATTAACGGGCTTGTCATATATTTTTTGTGACAAGCAAAACTTTATTATACATGTAATCCAAGTTCACAATAATGCATTGAAAATTTATAAGGCCCCTATTATTTGCAAAAAAATGAAAATCCACCTCCCATATATTGATGTTGCATTACTGCCAGCTGCTCTTTTACCTATTCTTGACTCCATTAATTATAAAAACAGTATAACTTTGCAAATAGATTGCTTAGGATTCGGTTCTGTCCCTTACCTTGAGGTCCATTTATTTGTTTAAATAATTGCCCGAAACGCATCATACCCTTTGTTCATAATTAAAAACAATTCAACAGCTATATGGACACTTATTTTTTTCAATTGCAACATAATACTGATATTGAATATACTGAAAAGCATTTGTACTAAATGTTTGCAGGTACGTAATTCTGTATGGAAGTGCTTACAAACCTGCGGTTAGTATGGTGTGCTTTCTGGTTTATGATATCAATGATAAGCCAGGCTAAAAAATTTAAATACCACCACTTCTTCCTTCTTAAGTCCAATTGTCCTATAATCATTGTCATAATACTCACTATCCACGAATATCGTCTTCTCTGATAAATTCTCAACTATAGAAGCACAGTCGAAATGTATCTCACCAAGCCCCTAAGTGTGGTCCTCGTCGCTCTTACTGCCATGAGCTACTCCACCACAGCTTCACCTGTAGCCTCTGCCGATGGAGCCCAGGAAATGAATGCCCAGGCTGTCAATCAGGTCGACCGTGCAGTCATGAATCAGCTCATCAGGTACTACTCCTTCCAAAATCGCAGCGGAGGTTTCTTCGGTTCACTTGGTGATGCTATTGGTAACATCATTGGCAGTGTTGGCGATCTTGGTAAAGGAATCATAGGTGGTGTTGGAAATGTTGGCTTGAAAGTTTTGAACGGTGCTAGCGATGTTACCAAGGAGGCCCTTCATGGTGTCGGGAATATCGGCGACGCCGTCCTTGATGATGCTGGCCATCTTGTTCACAATATCTTGCATTAATTGGTTTTCTGGTGCTCTATTGTTACAAACAAATACAATTTCCATAGAAATATCCTATTGATGTCTATCTTGTAACAATATATAATATAATGTAGCATTTATTAGTCTCAGTCAGGAGCTGGTGATTAACGCAACATTTTATATCAAAGGGAGATGCAGCCTATTAGGTCTTGTAGAAATGACTCCCTATCTATATATCTACTCTCTGAAAATATAGGCGTTACTATATAATATACTTTTTTGTACAACTTCCTGTAAAACTATTTCAATACAAGATAGGTGGTATAGCAACTTATATATATTTCTTTTGGATACCACCACAAAGTTACCATATTGGGCTTTAGACAATCTATTTAGCTAACATTAAAAAATCAGGCCAAATTGGAACTCGTGATGAGTCTGTTACAAACATAGTACTACTTAAGGCTACTCTAAAATGTTATCATTCTACTTTTTTGTGACCGTCTCGGTTGGTACAGATGCGGTTGTGGTTGGATAATATTTTATTCTTTCACCAACAAGCCCACATAAAACGCCCTGGGCTATTCCAATTATACCACCGCTTTGAGCCAAAACTTGGTTTACAACATCGCTTATGTCAATATGTTTAACAGCTTCGAGGGCATCGTTGCTGACCTTCTTAAATGATGGGGATCTTTTCACCATTTGCCTGTGGACGTGCTGGGCAATTGTATGAACAAGGTTATGTACTTCCGGAGGAACATCTTGTACTTGGTTTTGAAATACATCCAATCCATTTGGTTCGCCATTTAGACTATTGTTTGCTGATGCTAGTAGGGAATTGCTAATTAGTCCAACTGCACATACAGCGGTTGCTAGCTTGCTAAAAATATGCATTATGGAATCTATAACGATAATGATAATTATAAATATTTAAAGTAAAGAGAACAATTGTATTCAAAATATGAGAGAAACACCAACTTTAGTTTGTGTGTGTATATATATGACTTGGCATCCATCATGATATATGTTGTGCACCGGTGGTATTCACTTATGAAAACGCAGTCATTGATTCAAAACCAAATGCCCCAAATATGCATTTATTTTCATTGAATTGAAATAAAATAAAAGTATATTACTGTCTATTAGTTGTTTATGCAATTGATTTATTTGTTTTCTGAATATAGCATTTGATGAAAAAAGTTAAAATAGTAGAACTATTCAAGAAAATATTTGAATCACCACTTTTATTTTTTTTATCAATTGAATGAAATGAGTAAACCCCTAAGTAAAAGAAGGCCCTACAAAAAGGAATATGAAAATAAAAAACAAAAAAGAATGGTTGAAGTGGGATTCGAACCCACGCCATCAGATGATGATTCGGACTTGAGCCGAACGCCTTAGACCACTCGGCCATCCAACCATTTCTGTCTTTTTTTTCAGGCTGTCATATATGAATGAAGATCTTTTTTTGGTGTTTTAATAGTTTCTTTCTTGATCAGCCTTCTTGATCAGCCTTCTTTATTTTACCTTCTTTTTATTACTTATTAGTTGGTTTGTATCAACAAAAACTAGTTTTATTAAATAACAAGTTAAAAACAAAATATTATGGAGGACATATCGAGTTTTTATACTCTTTAATACCTTCTCCCGTAAATTTAGTTACCTTACCATCAGCACACACCCACATTTCTGTGCAGACAGAGTCAATGAATCGCTCATCGTGAGATACTACAACAACGCCGCCCTTAAATGCCTTGAGGGCTTCTGTGAGGGCATCCATTGATTCCATATCAAGATGGTTAGTAGGTTCGTCAAGGACAAGGAAGTGAGGATTTTGTGCGGCTAGACAGGCAAAGGCAACGCGGGACTTTTGACCACCTGAGAGTGTCTTGATTTGCTGCAGGCCAGTCATTCCAGAGATACCGAAAGCACCAAGCATGCGGCGATATTCTTCTTGGCTCTTTCCAGGGAATTGCTTGGTCATATGTCCCACGGCAGTGAGATTGACGTCGAGTTGATCAACATGGTGCTGAGTGAAGTACGCAATTCTCAATCTGCCATGGCGATGGACCAGACCAGAGCTTGGCTGGAGATGACCAACCAAAAGTTTGAGCATGGTTGTTTTTCCTGCACCGTTGGGACCAACAACAGCCACACGGGCATCCATTTGCATATCAATGTTGACATTGCCTAGAATCTTTCTTTCTGCCGAGTAGCTGAATTCAACTTCGTCCATGTACAAGACCGGTGGGGATATTTTGTCTGGGTTGGGGAACTCAAACGTAACAGCCTTGTCGTCATCTGGTGGGGTGAGTACCGGCAGTTTTTGTAGAATTTTAATCTTCATCTGAGCCTGTGCTGCTCTGTTGGCATTGTATCTCCAGCGGTCAATGAAGTCTTGTAGATGCTGTCTGTATTGCATCTGCGTTTCATATTCGCGGATCTGGTTCTTCCTGCGTTCCTCGCGTGTTGACCAGAACGATGCAAAGTTACCATGGTACTGATCGAGTCTTTCGGAGTGCTGGTGGATAATGTCTGTGGCAACCTCATCAAGGAATTCTCTGTCGTGAGAAACAACTAGGAGTGAGTTTGGCCAAGTGGCCAGGTATTTTTCAAGCCACACGACGGCAGGAATGTCAAGCATATTTGTAGGTTCGTCAAGAAGCAAGAGGTCTGGTTTGCAGAAGAGAGCCCTAGCAAGTGACAGTCTCATACGCCAACCACCAGAGAAACTCCTGGTTGGCTTTTCAAAGTCCGTTGACTTGAATCCAAGACCATTGAGGATTTCTGCTGCTTTTGCTTCGGCTTCGTCTGACCCAATTTCTGTAAGTTTTTCAAGGACTGTGTTGAGCTGGTTGCCATATTCGCCCTTCTTTTCTTCAATTTCTTGTTTGCTCAGAGGATTTCCGTTGGGATCGAGGTATGTGCCATCCTCGAGCATTGCTAGCTTCTTATTTACATCAGCTTCCTCCGCAAGGAGTTGCTCACGGAAGATGTCAGCCTTGAGGACGGCTTTTATGGCAGGGGTGTCATCGCCATGCATTTCTTGCTCAACGTGGAGGATACTAATGTATGGAGGAACCGCAAGCTCACGACGAGACAAGTTTCTTAGGAGAGTTGATTTACCTATACCATTGCGGCCGATCAAACCATATCTACGGCCGTATGCCATTCGTAGGGATGCGCCTGTCAATATACGGTGGCCAGCAAAGGATATATCAAAGTCCTCAAGGTTAATATCCTTTGATTTTCCGCGAGTAGTGGTGTAATCCAAAATGGGATTGATCTTGAGGAGCAACTCTTCATCGTCGACTGTAGACTGCTCAATGAGCTTACTGGCCTCATATGAGCTACGAAGTTCACGTTTTTGAAGCTTGGCCGCAATTCTAGCCTCAGCTTTGCGAAGTTTTTCAGTATCGACCTGACTGGCAATATTGCGGCCCTTTGCGTGCGTAAGATCAGTACGCCTGGTCTGTCCAAGTCGCACAGCCTTTTCGATCTGGGCCTGCTGGGCGCGCATGCTGACAGGAGCAGACAATTTCGTGGGGCCGCCGTTAGACCCGCCATTTGCACTATTTTCAACCTTCTGCTTGCCAATTTGGGCAGCCTTTTCAAGCATTTGGGAGATTTGTTGACATGCGCTTTCCACATTGCTGGGCTTTCCACCGCAATCTTCAAGTATTGGACGGACAGCGTCGTTTACTGGATTTTCATCCTTTTCACCTTCAGCATCGTCGTTTGCTTGGCTGGAGTTGCTTAGCGTGCCAGTGGTCGAAAGAGTTGCTATGGCATCCATCAGATAGCCCTGCAAATATTTGACTATGGGCTCGTCAATGCCTGGTATGCATTTGGTAATCAGCGAAGAAACTTCGGATTCGCTAGCAATAGATTCGCTCATTATAGTAGTTAAAAACAAAGAGTAGATGTCAACTAGTTTAAATGCCAGCTCAAGGCTTTTTAAGGATATTTTATACCAAAATATTGAAATATTTGATTTCTGGTTGAGGTTCAAGAGCCCAAGACTGTTGTGGGTGATTAGGGGAAGTAATCAACGATTAGGGATGCATGGACTGTTTTCAAGGCTATCCGAAATACCGCCAATTATAATTGACATGCTAGCACTTGGTATTTCCTTTTTAGCTTTTCTGAAACTAATACTGTATTTCAATACCTTTTCTTTGTGCCCATTGTTTTCCTTTCCCGTCATTTCTTTTTGTATTTTGTAGTTGCGTACCTCAGATACTGTGGCTACGGGACTCACATTAATAGATATGAACGCTGTTCCAGCTTATCCCACAATGAGCTTGAACATGCCCATTGGAATGAGTGCAAAGAGCAGTCCTCCAGGTTTGAAACACGAAGCCGGCCAAATGGGCAACTCGGAATTGTTAGAGCGCACCTGCACAAAGCTTGCAAAGACATCGAGTATAGTCTTGGAGCTCTGCGAGTCTCTTCATGAAAATGCCGTTCGAAACGAGGGTAGAGCCAGGGAAGGCTCTTCAGCAACAACAATTTCAAATGCATTATCCAACGCTTGCAACATTCTCAAAGCTGAAAACCAATGCCAAGCGACTTACCAGGGCCTTTTGAAATCCATCAGGAGATCATTGGCGGCGTTTGCGTCAATTCTTCCCCAACTCACATCAAGTAATATACAGGATGCCGTAGTGCGTTCGGGGATACTAAACCTGCAATTAGCCATCATAGAGATAAAGCTTGCTTATGAAGAAGTAGCTGCTGTGATCAGCCAGAGTACCACTCCCCAAAAGCAATCATCATCGACTTTTCCGTCTGTGCAAAATAATGCTGTAAAGTCCATAGAAAAGCCATTGACGTTGAATCAAAAGACACAAGCAACAATGCTTACGAAAAAAGGTATGCAGGATACATCATTTTTAGCCTCTGGTCGACATGCTATCATAGCTGCCAATGCTCTTCTCCAAGCACTTTATTCATGTATCCAAGAGCATCCTTCCCTGGCTGCCTTTTCAAAAGCAGAAAAGGACTCGCTTAAACCTTCAGGCCCCATTAGTGTATCTCATACCGCCAGCACGCCTACCACTACAAATAATGGCAGCAGCCGTCATCGCAGAACGTACTCTGAGGTGCTGTCCTCTAACATCGAGGCTGTAAGGAGATCACCAAGCTCATTCCAGTATAACAGAAACCAGCGCTATACCAACACGAAGCGTCCCGGGGCCCCTATCAGCAAGCCAGATCCTGCTCACATACGCAATGTGTCAGACTCGCAAGTGATTCTAGAAGGAAATGGCTACACCGAAAACAATGGAGGGCCAACAAGATCAATTCTGCCTACTAATGATCACGGACTAAATAATTCAAGCAATAGTGTAGCGGTTGACAACGAAAAGCAAGCGCTGCCACAAAGGCCACTTCGGATGTCATCTGCTGACGAATCATCAAAGTCCAGACAAGTAAGATTTACTGTTTCTGCAGAGAAGAAGCAGCCACAAGACTCCGTATCAAGGCTAACCATTTCCTCTGTAGCTGCATTCGAAAGACTTATTGAAGCAACCAAGGCATTTGATACTGCATCAAGCAAGCTATCTACATCTTTGCACAAGTTCGAAACAACCAACAGGATGAAGCGCCAGGGTCGCAGCCACTCTGTCAACGAGTCTACAAATAAAAGCCAGCAAAAGACGCCTACATCGCACCCACGCCTACGTCGGATACATTCATCGTTTTCAGGAACAACAAATGCAAAACCACAGTCTGATAGCCCAGCCCACACATCTAGATTTCCAGCCATCAAACGAAAAGGTAGCTTGACTAGTACTATAACACCACAAGGAATATTGCTACTTCATCAACCGAAATCTCAAAGCAGTTTGATGTGTCCATCGCCGCCGATGCTTCCTCATTCGCCATTGGCTACTATTCGCGAGGTCGGAGATGACAAGGCACAAAGAGGTGGAGCCAAGCATGAATATCCGAATGCATCCAAGGAAGCTTTCCAGAAAGCATCCGAAGAAGCACATAGATCAGCTGTAGATGACTTGGCACAATCGAGTAACGGATTTTTGAGGGTAATTACAGCTCACCTCTGCACACATATGCGCGAGATTTTGTTATTAAATGGCGTTGTAACGCATATTAACTATTGGCTTTATATTGCTTTTTTGATATAGGCAATGATTGAACTTTCAAAAATTATCAAAGAGCCAGAGATTGTGAAAAGTCTTGATCAATCAGTTCTTGGACCATTCAAAAACTTGGCAAACAACTCAAGGCAGCTTGCAAAGGATCTTAAAATGGCAAACATAAAGCCAACTACTACAACTCCTACATAGATCATATTGTACTATTTATCAATACAGCCATTGTATTATTTTCATTTCTTAAGTATTATTATTATTATCATTGTTCCCTTTAAATTAAATCCCTCCTCTCAGATTCCTGAATAACTTTGTTGTATTGAAAAGTGTGGTTAGGCAATTGGAATTTTTTTTGGAAATGTGTGATAATTTTTGAAGGGTGAAAGTTTACTAGTAAAACTGGACATCCATTTGGATGTGATAGCACCTATAGTCATTTACCCTTCAATAATTATTGCCCATATAATAACACTTCATAGAAAACACAAAACTAAAATTAAATTTTTTTGTATATTTATTTCTTTTAAAAAGAAACATCCAACCAATTATCCTCTTAAAAATGGCTTTGTTAAAAAATATTGTTCATGGAATTTGTGACTTTTTGCAAATGTTGCTGTTGCAGCTTCAACTGCTGATACGACTGATTTTGTTGTTGGTTTTGGTCTCTAATCCCAAGTTTCTGCTTAAGCCTATTAGCATCTTCTTTAATACCAGCAAGTTTTCCGGCCAATGCCATAAATGTAGTATACTGGTTTCTCATAACATCAGTGATGATCTTTGGGTTATTAGCAGCGCCTGAAGATCCTGCAGAATACATTGATTGACTGCCATACGATCCACTATCACTACCACCACCATTGTTGCTGTTGTGGTTCATTTCATGATGAGAAAGAACTGAATCAACATGTTTTTGAAGTTCACAAATACGCGAATCAAGCATTTGTAATTTGACTTCAACTTGATTCATCCATTTCCAGAAATATTCGGTGGTGATATCAGAGTTTAGTAGGACCATTTGCACACGCCTTGATAATTCGGCAGGATCAAGTAGCATGGCACTCAGTCCCTTATCTTTCATTGCCTGGATATCAAAACTTGTAAGATTATTAGCATTGCTGTTGTCTATTCCAGCATCTTGCTGTTGTTGCTTGAGTAGTTGGTGTTGATGTAATTGTTCGAGGGCAACCAATAGCGGAGTTGGTCCTTGGGAATTGCCTCCACCATATGGCGAGTCAACTGCTTGACTGATTACTGAGACAGCTCGCTCCATGTCGCGCAGACATTCGTTAACTTGGTCTTTGACTTGCCCAATTTGTTGTAAATCTTGGCCCATTGCTCGTTTAACAATGCTTAGGTTTTGTTTTTGGATGTTGATTTCTTTGTTTACTTGTTTGATGGTTTTTTCCATTTGGACGCCACTACTGTCTTTTAGTTGCTCTCCGGTTGTTATTATTTGTTTCTTGGTGTTTTCAATATCTAGCAGTGTTTTGCGAAGTTGTTCGGGCAGATCAACATATTTGGATTTGCGAGATAAGTTCTGGGGTACTGATGTCCCTGCTGTTAACGATGGTATTGCTCCTCCTGTTGCATTTGTGGTGTTTGTCGTGTTGCCAAAGCCTGTATTTGTAGTGGATGAACCAAATAGTGAACCACCACTGGTTGAAGTTGTTGGTGCAGCTCCTGTACTAGCAGAAGTAGAACCAAAAAGACCACCACCTAGACCAGTAGTTCCAGATGCAGATGTAGCAGTATTAGTATTAGCACTGGTATTCGATCCAAAGAGGGAAAATGATGAATTGGCAGGCTTGCTGGTTGATACTGATGACCCAAACAAACTTCCTCCAGTAGAAGTAGATGTACCACTACCACCACCACCAGCAGCACCAGTAGATCCAAAGCCAAAACCACCAGTTGAGGTCGTGTTTGTGTTGTTGGAAGCCCCAGTAATTGTAAGCGACGGTGTGGCAGTGGAAGCCAACGAGGTATTATTAAATCCTGAAAACATCTTGAGGATATACTACGACAATATATATATAATGAAATTGATGTATAAACCAAGAGCTTGAAATAATATTTATTTTTATCACAGTGTTATTATATTTTTTAACTTAGTTCAATATTGGTGAGTTGACAATATTATGGGTAACTGTTTATCTTGTTTGATTTGGCGAATAATCAAAATATTTTTTACTCTATTATATATGGCAGAGTCTCCACTAAAAGTGTACTAGATTCCTATGAAAATTACACCCTTGGATTTTTTCCCATAAGTTTTGACA
>JANBPU010000191.1:0-31268 GCA_027575805.1 Mycoemilia scoparia | reverse complement strand
ACTAATTTTGATCACACAGGGTGACTGATCACATTTTACTAGTAAATGGTCACCCTTCAAAAATAATCGCCCATATAATTCAGCAATAGAAAGCACTTTTAGACTATGAAATGCTTTTTGGCTGATTCCCTTTGTTGAAGATGGTGATGACAACTAGGGGTTGTTGTTGTTGTTGTTTTGGTGGTGGTGGTGGTGGTCGCAGCTGATTATCAGATGACTTTGGACATCTTTTTGTCAAAAATGTCTAAAACAAACTTGAATGAACGGCAAAAGAGCTCTGGAATTTGCAGACTTGACCATTTTCCAACAAAAGTGATAATGAAGTTAGGTATGTGGTGGTCCCCAGATCAATAGTAGTTAAACAATAGAAAAGCCAATTCGATATATCAACCAAAGCTGAAAACTGAACAACTGGGATATCGGGGCCATGAATATAGCTATGTATGTAAAGCTTAGTGATAGTTGAATGAAGTTTAGTATACCTATTGGATTTGTTTAAATCCCTGCCTTCAATATGGATATCAAGATCATTCAGTCTCGGACGTTTTTTTATCAATGGAGTTGCGCAGGATTTTTCTTTGGTTGCTATTATATGAGTTTGAGTAAAAAATATATGTGTTCAAATCTATAGTTTTTTTGGAATGCTCATTAAATATGCTCTCTTTGTTTATATGGAATAATCTCCTCTAAAGGTGTACCAAAATAACCTCTCCAATGCTGCCCTGTAATATATGGTATACCGACCAAATCTATTAGAGGTATGAGGGTACAGGGGCTGTTAATATTTGATGGGGAACATGTCATATATTCGACCAAAATTTGTTTCCACTTGACAGAATCATTCTTTAGGCCCTTCAACTCTTTGATGTGGCCTTCCCAACCCATATATTTTCCATTTAATGTGATGTGGTGACTGTCCATCCATATCTCGCATACTGGATTGTTTAGCAGAATATAGTATGTGCATATCTGAGATATGAAGTGGCAGCTTTTTCTACGTTTTAGTGCAAATAATACAGGCCCTTTCATCATAGCATCATGAGAGTTTTAAAAATAAAGCTGTGTCATAGTAATGCCAGAATAGAGCAGCAGTTCCTAAAGCCAGCAATCGAGAAAATTTCACGAGACAAGCTTACAGACAGATATGTGCATAACATGGCCTGAGACTTGATTCCTCAAGTGACCTTCAGCATAACTCCTGCATTTTGGAATAAACATCAATGCAAATATTTTCGAAACCCTGCACTGACACTTTCCCAACAATTTTTTAAAGCCATATGGTACTAAGACTCTATACGGAGACCAATACTCCAATTTCAGTTCACCGCCAATGATTCCTATAAAAGGGGCAAGCAAGTGCCAAGCATCAGAAAAACCTTGTCCCCTGCTATCCGCTTCAAACCATCTCCACACACACAAACAATTGCTTCGAGTGTAGTCTATTGGCAGAGCCTGCCCAGACGTCACTTCATTTGCAAACCAGGCTAATTCCATCAGTTCTTCCAAACATGACAGGAACGGCTTACTATTTTGTTGGAACGTCTGGCGAGGTGGTTGATGACAACTATATCAGGAACAAAATCAATGAGGAATTCAAAAGGCTGAAACTTGTAAGTTAAAACATCTTTCTCCCCCTTTTTTTTCCACATACACATACGACTGTGATAATTACAATAGGTTTATTAAAAAACTAACCAAGCTTATTCTTTTTAAAACAGCCCAGCTATCATTATCAAGGCGCATCACGACCCAGTGAAGAGATCAAGTCCATGTTGTTGGAAGATCTTGATAACTACAGAAACATCTCTTTCAAGACACTTTGGTGGGCTAAGAGAGTTGAGCACAGCGTTGTCCTCGAATTTACCTACTACTATGATTCTGAATACAGGGGTCAAACCAGCTTTGAAGCTGCAATGTGATTCTCTGCATACGGAGTGTTGAGTTGTTAGGGCTCTGGTGTTGTTGCTGATATTGCATTGTATAAAGGTATGAGTTTTGAGTGTGATGGTCTTTTTCCTCTCTCTCTCTCTCTCTTTCCCTGTGTGTGTGTGTGTGTGTGTGTGGGCGTGGAATTTGGAGTTCAGCAGCGACTGTCCAAAAGATTTCTTTGAACTTTATGGTTACTCTAAATTGCTCAAAAGGTTAGTTTAGCGTAACTATGAATGCTTTTTGGGTTTCTTTTTGGTTATTATTGTGGTTGCTGATGAAGCAGTGGACCATCATGAAATAAATTGGCTGTAACCAAATCAAGTTATAAATTATACAAGTGTGTCGATCAAATGTCAGAAAAGTTCGAATATAGGGTTTTTTATGGAGCCTGGATAGTTAACCCCAGAAAATTATTAGAGTTATATATAATCTATTAATAGTTATTCGTTATGCTAAGCAGTAGCAGTAACAGCAGCAGCAGCAGCAGCAGCTCTGGAACTTTTGGAATCATTACGTCTTTTTATAGATCATCAAGAATCGTTAATTAGCATCATACTATGTTATCACAAATTGTGAAAGTATTCCAGATCATCCATATACTTTGATGCTTTGGGGCTGCAGATTTATAGCTTATTGGTAACTAACAATGTCGCAAATTAGAATCACGCTTTCACCTCAATTATATTAAGCAAGAATATCCAAATAGCAAAACAAAAACAGCAGTTACAAAGGGCCAAAAAAAATATCTACAGGGTAAATTAGCAATTAGTAGCCCCAATCCATCTTAATAACAAAAATAATGGTAATGATAGTACAATACAACATTCCTTCGAAAACAACATCAGAAAGAAGACCATCTCAAAGAGGTATTATATTTGACTATTCAATTTGGCCTTTGTTGTCTTGCAATCCTATTGCCATTAAAAGTAATATGGAGATGTTTATTGTCAAACATTCTTGTAATCAACGACCTGGCCTCTTCGACATCGCCATCAATAAACCTCACCAACGCCGCATCATGTATAAAAAACAGAACCGCATACAACCTGGTATTGGCCATGAGACCGCAAAAAAACCGCGAAAACTCAAGACCATTCTGGATGACATCCCGGCCATCGCAATACTCTCTCATAGTCAAGCGTGTTCGGGTAAAATATTTATCAAAGGCGTTGAGGATGGTGAATGGATTGCCAGGCAAAAGCCTGTCAAATTCTCTGCGGTTGTTATCAAGTTGAGTTCCATACCAGTCGTACCGAGATTTGTAATGGTCCATGTTTTTATGAAGCATTTCATTGGTCAAAGACAAGAAGTTTTGTACTTTGTCAAATACGTCGAGAAGAAAGGCTTCTTTTTGCTCTTCGGGTAGGTTGGTGATGGACTGATCAAATTTGGCAACAACATTGGGGGCTATGGTCCGGATTCCGTCGGATTCTGCAAGCCCAATGGCTTGGTTGGGGTTGATAAGACACTGTGGGCTGGTTCGATCTAGGCTCGACACAAATATCTTGCTGACCCCCAGAATTCGGTCCACTATTTCTGAGAGCGTTTCTGAAGAATATAGTAGTGATGCCAGTTGCTGTTGTTGTTGTTGAGGTATCGACATTGTTGTTGACTTGGAGGGACAACGAGATGTTATGGCTGGAAAAGGTTTTGATACTTGGAAATGTGAGTTTTGTGGAAGCGTGGTAAACATGCAAAAGCAGGTGTAAGCTGTGGCTTATATATAGCAGATTTTTACTTATGAGAAACTTTTGTCATCAATTGTGTTTGGTTTACAGACTCATGGCTACGAAGTTTCTGATGAGAGCATGGTGTAAAGACAATACTGGTCATTGAAGTCAACTGATAGTGCATATTTCATGTCATTGTTCAAGCCCATTTTTATATTTAGCAGAGTTATATGTGTGTTACTTGCCTAAAGGGCTTGATTGAGGACAGAGAAGCTTGGCAAAAACCAACGTTCAAGCCAACCGCACTTGCTATAGTTCAAAATCTGTGCTTGAAAAGATCAGTGGTCTTTTAAAAAGAATCGATTATCACAAATCTTGCGCCTATTTGATGTCCACAACAAAAAAGAATGATAGCTTTAATGTATTTAGTTAACTTTAAGGAGGCTAAAAAAATAAAAGAAGAAAGTGGAATTAGGGGGTGCAGATTATCCAAAATCATAAGAAAGATGGGGGCTGTATATATAAAAGCTAATGCTCGTTATTTAGTATATGCTATAGACAATAATGAGCAAGCATACATCCAAGGGTAGTGTGCACACACAAGGAATGATATACTTTTACAGGGAGAGTTGAAATGGTTAAACCTTATAAATTCCTCATATAGTGATTATAAGAAACATGGCGGATTTAGATAAGCATTGAAAGTTTCTTATTCAAAGAGCCTTCAAAAAATTAGACAGCCAATTATGCTATAATGCCATAAATGAGCTGATTAACGCATAATGTTGAAAAGCAAATACAATCACGCTTTTTGCTTGAAAACTAGAGGGAATTAAAGTTGAATTTCCTCAAACACTCTCCAGAAAGCATGTATAAATACTGCCAATTTCTTTATGTAATTTAACTTTAAAACTCTATTCTTTCTCTTCATTGTCATATCATTCCAGCTTTACCCATAAACTCACACTAATTAACCTTCGCCAAAGTCAAGTTTTAGCAATCAGTTATGGACGACCTCAAAGATATCATTTATATAAATGTTTTTGGTCATGAGGTTAATGGTTCTGACATCCTCGAGGATTTTGACAATTGCACATCCGAAATGCTTCAGGTAGGTAAGCAATTGCTACTATTATAAACTCACACTATCTTTTCTTTAAACATCAGAAATGCTTATGCCTGTTTTTTTATTATTTAAATTTAAGCATTCAGTTTACTTCAAAGGTGAATATCGTAGTGTAGATGAAATATATTCAATGTTGATAAGTGATATCCGTGGCCACAAAGATGTATCATTTAATTACACCTGGTACAGTGGCTCTGAACAAAAGGAAGGTTGTGCAAGCTACAGGTTTCTTCGCTAGAGAAATAGTAAATCTTTTGAGATAAGTGGGTGCTTTATGTTTTTATTTTTATCCTTTTAGTTGAACTTGTAAATGGGCAGCTGATATAATATGATCTTTCAAGAAATTGGTTATTACAGAAAGAGATGAAATAAAATAATTGAAAACATAATTTATTACCTTGCAAAGTGTTGCAGAATCAAGGAATTGGAGTTAATTTTATTGGTGATAAATCAACTCCAAAATACAAACATCATAAAACTTCTTATATTCATAGTTTGCAATAGTTGGTTCTCAAAATTAACGAAATAGCATATTATCATAAAATAATCCTTTTTGTTTCCTTTTATAATTTATATTTTAAACTACTACCCAAAGCTGTATCTCAAGACTTTTCATATAAAGTACAACAGCAAAAGAAGCTAATTGGGTGATCAGGGGGTTTCTAAAAACCCTAGTGAGGAGCCGCAGTCTAATATTTCACAATCAAAATCTACTGACACTAATAAGCCAGAACCAAACCACAGATCATATATGATAGAAGAACTTGAAAAAGAACAACAACTATGCTTAGTATTAATGAGAGTAATAACTAAAATCTTTTTTCTTTGAATTTAAATATATTTAGTAGCCTCGCATCTTAATATAAATAAACAACATTATTGTAAAATATGAATTATACCATAAGGGTCATTATTTCTTTGGTAAGAGGGTTAGGCACTTCAAATTGCAACATTAAATCAATTTTTATGATTTTTTATGCATTACATAGATTGTGGTACAGTCTTTACTTTTAAATCAATATGTTAAGTATGCATAACTTGGGATAATATTACTTTGGTTTCCATTTAGAATGGATCCTAGATGATAGAGTCAGGCATATTATGACATTCATAAATATCATAGCCTGACTCATAACAAAGAATCAAGAATCACATTAACCAACTCAACAGCAATCAAAAGTGCAAAAACCAAATAAATTACAAGCTCTTGTCATAGAAAAAGTTTATATTTTTTATCTACCTATTTACAAATAAAACACACAAGCACTTATCTCTTAATACCAAAATAATAATTCTACTATGCTTTTGATGAAGTAGTAGCCGAACAGTAAAGAAATAAAAATTGAACTAGATAATTATCATTGGTTTAATATCATAATACTTACATCCTAGTTGGTATAGATGCCAATTGATATACACACGATGCAGAAGTTAAATTTGCTTTCAAACTTTATTCAACAACAATTGCAAAAGAAAAAAACATTCCAACACGCTATAATTTTACTATTCTATACCTATATGCTTAAACAGACAGGCAAACCTAAAGTAGCTTTTCAAAAGGGGTTCCATTTTCAACATACTTGAGAAAATTGGTAGAGTAAGCTACAATGAGTCCAGCCAGCGTAGACACAGAATCATCAACACCATTATCAACATCATCATCAATTTTTTCTTTAGTCAATGCACCATTATAAGCTTTGAACTTAGTAACCAAAATGGCTCTTTCATTCTCGTCAATTACATCATAATAGTTGATGACTGAAATGGCCTGTTGAAACAAAAATTCGCTGATTAAAAATAGAATTTTTAATTCACTCTCATGATCTGTTGCTTCAACCATCACATCTTTACAATTGCCAAATGGCTGTAGATCAACAAAATCAACCCCAGCCACATAGTCAATCATCTTTGATGAAAATTCAGAGTATTGCTGAAATACAATTTTGAAAGTATCCCAACAAACTTCTTGGTTTGTTTCAACACTGTCAGTGGCATCTATAAGGCATCGGTATATGTTGAAAAGTGATTGGTTGTCTTCACCAAATATGGACCAAGTATCTGTACTATAGCACATCTGGATTAGAGGGATAAGCACAAAACAATGATAATCAATGAGCATGACTTTGAATTGACCAGCAGGTATGTTTCTTTTAGTAAACTCCTCATAAGAGATACTCAGGTTTTTCTGCGTGTGTAAGAGGAACTGGTTGAAAATGGGTTTCATGGGAGCAACAGTTTCTCCGGCAATTTCATGGCCATTGGTGTCTGTTTGGGCCAGAAGCAACATGCTTGATTGATAGAGCTGGACGAACAGGGCTTGACATATTATGAACTCATTGGAGTTGGATTCTGGTTCAGGGGTCAACATTGTGCAAAGTCTTTTGGGTGCACAAAGTTGGGTATTGGGATATCACTGTATATGTGGAGTGAGTGTAGAGAATTGTATGTGTTGGTGTGCGGGTTGTAGATCAGTTGTTGAAAGAGTCAAAAGGGCGATGATGATCTATATTTAGGATGATAACCTACTTGGTTTATATAGTCTTGATCAAATGGGCAATAATTTTTGAAGGGTGAATTTTGGGGACCAATGATTATAGAGTAAATCACAGCCAAATGGATGTCCAGTTGTACTAGTGAACTTTCACCCTTCAAAAATTATTGCCCATATATAAAAAACTCATGAAGCATTTTTATTTAGGGCTGTGTAAAGTTTGACTATAGTACCTAAACAAAACAACAAATGTAAACCACGCTCATCAAAATATGTTTAATATTCAACTGAAGCCAAATGCTATCCCCCATGTAAGTAAACAAAGCTCATATTCTGCTAAATGTAGAATATATTGAACACTGATAATAAATAATATTCAATGTGTTGAAGGCGTGGGCAACTTCATATACTGAATCCAATATTAGCTTCAGTAAGCCCTTTAGTATAGGGGTTAAGAGGTATACATTTTGACTGTTTACAAATGTTATTAGCATTTAAGGATCCTCACTAGTAAATGTATAATTGGCATTTGCAGGTTTTTAGATTTTGGCCAAATAGTTGCTAATTTGGGAATAAAAGTCCGTACTCAATCGTCACATCTGTTGAAATCCAATTTTTTTTGCAGGTGGATTGACATAATTTACAATTTTTATTTTTATAGCAAAAATATTCAATATGCAATTTTTTAGAATTTGTAAAAATGGTAATATTCACAAATTCATGGTATTTATATCTTTCTTTTTTTTAAAATTGTAAATCAAGTTGACAGGACCTTCACACAAATTTTATTTTTTTCAAGTAGTTTGGCTGTTTTAGTATATATTTTTAGAGTGTATACACTTGTAAAGCAGGTCAATTTTTACCTTTGTTAAAAATTATTTTTTGGTGCAACAGTATTTACATATAAAAATTGAAAATGATAGTCTAGTGCTTGCAATCCATCTCTACAGCCACTACAATAACAAAAAAATGTTTTGGAAATTGGTTTCAAAATTCAGAGAGAATTTTAGCAAAATTGGCTCAGGAAAATGTATAAATAGCACAGCCATTACCTTGCAAAAACAGTCATGATATCTGACTGTTCCCACTTGTCCAATGTCTTCTCTCGCACCAACTGCCTTGCCAAACCTCATGCCACAGAGCAGTTTCCAACTGCCTTGCCAAACCTCATGCCACAGAGCAGTTTCCAACTGCCTTGCCAAACCTCATGCCACAGAGCAGTTTCCAACAACTATCTCCACACATATTATGCTTTCGGACATATGTGAATGGCCTCAAGGTTGTTACACCCCAAGGAGAAGCTTTTATAGACCACCTCAAATCGATTTATGAGATGGTTAGTATATTCATTCGTAGTGGGGTCTCAGCTGGTTCAGGTAAAGGACTATGGAGTAAGAGTCGATTAATGCTGATGAATCTAGTATTAAAGCTCAATGCTGTTGACAATACAGAAGATTTACAGAAGATCATCTCATCTATTGTTCCATTTGCTAACCAAATTGGGAAGCTAATGGAATCTAAGGTTGTTTCTGCTAGAGGTCTTTATGATGAACTTTCCCAAAGCACCACAGATAAAAACGAAGAAACTGATCCTGATGTCAATAAGCATCTATTATCACTTGTTGGTAATGTTGATGAATTGAATGATTTCCTGGTTCGTGCGAATGACAAAATTGGCAAAATAGCAGAACAGATGGAATCTCAATCTATAGGTTCAGATTTCTATTTTTCAATGGTAGAGAAATTTTTTCAATATTCTTTTTACTTTGGGTTGGAAATTTACAAATTTGATGATTCCCATACCAACTGTTTGAAGATAATTGAGGAGCGTGCTCAGCAAAAGTAATCTGATTCAACCAGATTATCATTTCTTTTAAAGAACACCCTTTTTCTTTTTGATAATATTTTAAGGCGTTTCAGAAGCCATGCCATTGTGCAAACTAGCTTCTTGATCAAATAAAATAACAGTCAAAAAGATATGTGTGCATTTTGTATGCTACAAACAATTACAAAGTGACATATTTGGATCATATCCTTGAACTTTATTTTTTATAAAAATTAACCAGGCAGGTGTATTTTTTAACCAAAATTCTTATAAATGTTGCTACTACTCATAAGTATCATTTCAATATGGAAACACCGAATATGTATACTGGTCAAAATTTCATTATTGCGAAATTTTACAACTAATCGAGTGTAAAGTACACAACAACGCAAACATGTCCTTAGATTTTGGTCTCATCACCAGTCATTTAGCAAGGTTTCAGTTGTAATCAAACGTGTGGTAGGTAGAAAGGGGTTCCCATTTTTAGTCTAATTACAGACTATTTGATATTTAACTCCTAGGGTCCCACTGTATTTGGCTAAGGCTTTGTGAGCTCTGACAAAATATTAAATCATTAACAATAGTCAGAATTCAAATTATTTCCAATTAACATTGATAACTGCTACCAATGAAGTGTTTTTTGTTTTGTATGGGATTAACCAGATTCGGATATATATCAATAAGCACTCGTTGCAATGGCACAACGTATATGTTAATCCAAGGAGTTTTTGTATATATGGGGCTTTTTGCCTAAAAGAATCTGAGCAAAAAACAAAAACGGCTTCATGAAGACTGGATATTTCTCTCGCACAAGCTCGCCCATGTATTATATATACTCTTTCTTTGACAACAGTGATTATTATTACTATCAAAGAATACTGGCAATATCGATACTAGCTTTTGGCAAAATCAATCCAATATTACGATAAACATCGACTGTCTTTTATAGAATTGGAAACCTCTTTTTGAGTGACATCTACAAAGGTTTCACTAAGGCATTTGAAAAATTGACAAGAAGTTTAAAAGAAAGAACAGATGTTGTGATTGCCAAACAATACACACAGGATAGCTTTATTTATTATAGCGGCGGTCAATAAAGTTAGCATAGGCGTATTTTGCTATAAATGGCAGTGCCAAAAGGTAGCCAGCCACCTTCTGGAATGAAAGTACTTGTTATTCGTGATTAGTTTGTCATATTATTGGTATTCGGTCAAAAGATGTGTTTGAGTGACGATCACGTAATGTCTTTTTATTATTTTCTCTCGCCTCTTGCTAGTTTTTTGAAAGCGTCTTTGACAAGCTAGTTTGTTTAAGAAATGGACTCTGTGGGCGTTTGTTTAACTTGTAAAAAAATAAATAATACTCCTGATGCTATAGAGATTTTTAAAACGCTGTTGGTATGTGGTTACACTGGCATTTTACAATTTCTTGGTATCTATTTCACAAGCTGTTGACTAATAGCTTGTGTCTATGTCATATATTGTATACTTTAAACTGGATATAACAATTAAAACCGAGCTTTACTTTACAATAAATGTACCAAATTTACCATCAAATCATTATGTGTATACACGAAATTTGATGAGAGACTATAATTGCTGCTGCTATAGCTACAATTGAAAAGAAAAAGAGGAAGTGAGAGGTAGCAAATAACCGAGTCAGTGATATTATCAACCTACACATCTATCTCGCTTTAGAGAATTGGCAAATATCCTCATACTACCTAAAAGTCTCCAAAATAGATTTACAACACAACGCAGCACAAGACAAGATGATAATAATTCAAAACACTCAAACTCTAAACAATAAGAATAGCTACTCCTCCACTATTGAAAAAAGATGCAGATGTGGAGAAGGCATTAAGGGACCTTGATTAAAACAAGACTGGTGCATGTTTTTAAATATCCTCGGTCTTCACCCTCACGCTCAACAATACAATAAAGCGAGGGGCGGTTAAAAATAAGAACGAAATTTTCATGCACTTAAGCTTCAAATACGCAGGGCCAAAAAAGGACTAATGTGTCTGTGGGGAGGGAGGACAAGCTTGTTTACATTCATCTCCACTTGTATAAAGCAGGTTTTAACAATCACAAGCCACAAAGAAAACAAAAGCCCAACTACAAGTCTTTATGAATGATTGGGTCTGTGTTTGGATGGTTTAGGTGATATGCAAGCAATTAAAGTGCTATGGGTACATTTCGCATAAAGAAAGCCTTAAGGGTGATGAGTGGCCAAAGACCTTGTTGCTTTCTCCAGCTCTTTAACAGATGATAGTGATGGCCTTGGTTGTCATTAGCAACAGGGATTGCCCACGCCTTTTCTTTCCCTATCTCTCTCTCCCTTTCTCTACCTGACAGTTGGTCAAGCACAGAGAACGAGAGAGTTTTATATTGAAGTATATATCTGAACTCAAATCCACTTTTTGCCTTCTATTGTGTCCTGGTGATATTGCAAATTAGTTTACATTTTTCCATTTCTTTGTGCCAATTGCTATTTCCACTATTTTATCATTTCCATTTCAAACAGAATTTTAGCTTTATTTCTAAACATTTCTCATTCATATACTAAGCAATGTCAGCAACTCCAAATAAGGTTGTTGCTGACTTTGGCTCCAACCAAAACAGCGGTTATATTGTTCCACTCCTACTAAGCACGTCAAATATAAGCTCAGAGAATCACAATGGGATTAAAGTAGCTTATTTGACTTTAACTATCCTCTCACTAATCTCCTCGCTCGCAATACTGTTTTTCTTCATAGTCCTCATTTCAAAAGGCCTGGGTGTCGCCAAGCGCCCAACCATCACGATCTCCGCCTTAATGGCCACTGCTACGCTTGGTAGTGGGATATGTCACCTCCTAACCATATTCAACAAGGTCGAAAATTTCTCAAGCTCTGGCACAACAATTTGGTTATTTTTCTCCACAATGTTTGGTGCCCTGTTTACTACGCTGAGTGTTGGTATTGCAGTTCAGATACATATTGTGTTTTTGACAAAACGACCTTATTTGGCAAATATGCTGAGACCTGGTTATGAGGTTATTAGCCTGGCTGTAGCTATTATTATAGCTCATCCTATATTTTATGCCTTTAAAGTCGAGGACACAACAAACCAGTTTATATTGTTGAACAAACGAAGTAACAAAACCAAGGGTTCTTTGAATTACAAGACGTACGTTTGGATTAGCGACTACCTTTGGGAATCGTTGGCTATTGCTTATTGCTTGGTCGTATTTGTATTGTCTGTTGTCAAGATTATTCGAAAGAGTCGGCTTCATTCAATCACGACCACTGCTGGTGATATGCCGTATCCGGATGTAACACCAAGACATCGGATTTATAATAGTCTTGCTAATAATAAAGCAGAACAGATATCTGGGACTAAGGTTTATCCATGCTACACTCAGGATAGCAATGGTAGTAATAACACTCAAAATACTCTCTACGGTATTGACGGCAAACCTACTAACCACAACTATAGTGCCGCTAATACCACAGCTATTGAGAGTACCACTGCCTTCACCATAACTCCACTCAACTCCAATACCAATTTATCTTCCAATGGAACCATAAACGGTAGTGCTAATAGCAATAGTAAAAAGTTAATTGACGAATACCACATTTTACATCCTCGCTTGTCTACTCTCTCAATCCTTCCATACCTCCTACTTCCCTTAATAACCCGTATCATGGTATTTGCCAGCACTACATATTTTTCCAACAACAACAACAACCTTCAGGGAGCACCCAATTCCTTCATAGATAATATTAAAACCACCAAATCCCAACAACTTCTCAAAGCCACCAGTATCCTAAACCTCATCCAAGGAATGCTTCTCCTTATTATATTCCTTTTCAATCCGGCCATGAAAGGTGTGATAGCCATGATCGTCAATCAAATAGTCCAGGCATTTGATAATTCAAAACGTGTGTCCAAAAGGTTTACTCTACAAGTCACCGAGATGCTACCATTTGACCTCAACAGATTGTCCAACAACACCAGCAATAGTCTTTTGAAGCCACTCCGTAGTTTACATAATCGCCGTGGGTTAAGTTCCAGACGTAGCAAAAGACACACTAAAAACAAAAATAGTGGTCCAGGCGTTAGAGATACGTTTACACCAGGTCGGTATATCCCCGGAGCTGGTGCAAGTGCAACTGTTAGCACTCGTGGTGGAGGTAGTAGTAATGGGATGCCGTCGATGCCACCTATTCCTAAAGAATTCTTGGACAGATCTGCAAAGGGTGGTCAGCAACAAGACAAGAGTAATATGGCTCAGAGGTGCACGTTGAATGAAATGCAAAGTCAACTTGATCTCATAAACGAACACAATGGTGTTGCTGCTAAAATGGAAACCACCAAGAATTCGAATCAATCAGCAAAAAAAGCTGGAAATCATAATAGTGTAGCTGAATCATATTATAACAAATATCAAGATTTTCATGGCCAAATTCCAGACCATCACTCTCATATAAAGAATACTAGGAGTCGTGATTCCGCTTTGAATATTCCTAAGAATAATTATTGTGATATCCACAACAATGGGCTCAATCCTGATATTATAAAATTCAATCAAATGCCTTCCAAATATAATACTGATGGTGATACCTCGAGAAATAGTTTGATGAATAATGAGAAGCGATTTTCTTCATTATTACCGCTTCCCGAACTCAACTTTTCTCAGTCCCCAACTTCGTCTCCACTGGCTTCATCGCTATTGTCATCGTCGTCATCATTCATGGCCAAATCTAACTTTAACCTACCAACATCCAAATCAACCCAACAGCACCAACACCAACACCAACAGAAAAAGCAGGGAAAAAGATATGACTATAGGAATCACGATTCGCTAGCAAATTCATCAATATATGCTTTATCTATTGCATCAACATCAGTAGAATCCGACATTATTCTCTCCAGCCCCAACCCTAACTCCAATGCCAATTCCAATAATACTCGGAAAAGTAAAAATAATGGTAATGGTAAAACGCGGTCTAAACGGTATGGTCGTGGTGATAATTCAATCTTATTAACTTCGTCTTCACAATTTGAATCAGTATCATTGTCTTCAATGATGTTGACCAAAAACACCAGAGTATCACCATCAAACCAAAAAAGCACAAATGACAATAGTCGTATTAGAGAAGGTCGAAGTAATAAAATGGCGGTTAATCAAGCTCTTAGTCAATTAATTTCTGCTAAAAAACCAATTTCGTCAACTTCTGCTGTTGGTCGTGGTTATAAATTATAATAACACCAGCCTTTTTATTTTATTTTATTTTATTTTCTGAATTGTAATTTTTAATTTGTTTTTATAATTGTTTCTCGCATATTTTGTTTCTTAAGTCTTTAGTTTTATTTATACTTCAAATTGGTTGATAACCAATAACCAATAATAATAATAATAATAACAATAATAAAATATAATAATACTGTTGGAGTGAAGCGACAATAAAAAGCGAAATATATTTAAACAATAAATATATAAGTATATAAAATGAATAAGAACCAAAGGTTCTATGAAAGTATATAGGCAACTAAACCAATGTGTATTACTATTCCTATTAAGCTTATGGGTTTCTTTTACAGTCTTAACCCTTACTATCAACATCAAATACAACATGGTTATTATACAAGCACTAATATATATTTGGCAAATTAAAGTCATAAAAGAAAGTCTACAAAATATATAATTAGTAGCTATCAGATATTAAATTTTACTGACTTAATTTTGGTTCTTTTATAATTATTAATACTACTATTAGGATTCAAACTGTTGTTTTCATTTTGAGTATCATCAAATCTTGTAGCTTTTCGTTTATTCCCTATCACATTATGACTCCCGCCACCACGACTGCGATTAGAGACTTCCATTGGTAAGTGAGAAGACTCTAGTGAATGAATAATATTGGATGTACTGATTGTTGTGTTGGTTTTGGGTTTAGGTAACGCCGAAAATCTTTTAGTACCATCGGAAACTGAATCTTCATAACCACCACCACTGCCACCACCATTACTATTATTATTATTATTGTGTGTGCTGATGTTGTGGTTATTGACTTTTTTGATTTCACCTGTTGATGTTAGTTGATTAATATTAGCACCAAATCCTAAATCTCCCATCATTGTCTCTATCGATGATAGTTGCTGGTCATCATGTTTATGATGATATGCGGTAGATACTGTATGACCATTAACATGGTTATTTGTTATTTTTGATGATGGTGGTAATGTTATTTCTATATCATTTTCTTGGCCTACTATTGTTGTTTCATCAACTCCACTAGTTGTAGCTTTCTGATCATGATAGTCAAGATCTCCGGGGTTGATTTTTAGTTTTGGATCAATTAGTGGTACATACGGATCGATCAAACTTCCTTTTTTCAAAAGATCATTATCGCCATCATTCTGGTAGAAATTGGAATTATATCCATAATAATAACCATCAGCAATGATATCTTTTTCTTTTGGTTTGGAATTGGCCAATAGTTGTCGAGATTTTGTACTAACGAATTCCCAAAGCGGCTGAAATTTTGTTTGAACTACGTTCTTTGGATTATCAGTATTAGTCTTGCTGTTATCATAATTACTATTATTGCTTTCTTTAGGTTTCAACCCATCATTATCATGCCCGGAAAAGTTATGATTTGTGGTGGTGGTGGTTTGATGATACTTTTTTAATGGAATAAACTTTGCATTTTTTAGAATATTACGCATCTTTCTATCATCTTCCATTAACCACCCACCACCACCACTACTACTACCCTTTTTATTACCTCCATCCCCATCACTTTCAAATTTCTTTCTAATCAATTCTTCTTCGACCGTTCCTTTAGTTACCAACGTTTCAACCACAACCTCTCTAACCTGACCAATCCGATGCGCTCTTTTAATAGCTTGGCGTTCAACATCATACTGCGAAATTGGATTAAAAAACCAAATTCTTGAAGCCGTCGATAAGTCAATTCCAAAAGCCGCCAATTTTATATCCATAATAATCACTGAATATTTCGAGCTGGTATTAAATGTTGTGATTGCTTGGGATCGTGTTGTGGGTTTCGTGCCTTTGTATGTACAATAGTATAAAGCAGGGATTCGAAGCAGCTCCAAAGCGTTGTAGATAAAATACATGTCGTTTTGGTTTTGTGTAAATATCAGGCATTTCTCGGGGAAAGCAGATGGCTGATGCGGGTTGTGGTATTTGAGGATTTGGGTTAGTAGATAACTTAGTTTTGTGCATGTCGTACCGATTATTTGGGATTTTATTGATTGGTTTATTTGGATGGATTTTTGTGTTAGTTCAGCTAGTTGATTACATGATGACGATGACGATGATGTTGTTGTTGTTGTTGTTGAGGTTAATCGGCTGCTGTGTCTTTTGGCATTATCAACTGGAATGTCTTTGGAAGCTGCTGGTGTTGAAAAGTTTTGATTATTACGATAGTTATCATTATTATCTTGTATGTTTGGTTCTTCTTTTTTTAGGTTATTTTCATGTATGGTCTGGTGTGCTTGTTCATGCATTTTACGTATATCTTTTTGAAATGCTTCAATGGCTTTAGGACGCATTATATACTTGAATGGTAGCGTCCCTCCTCCATCACCATCTGCAACATTTTTATCAACTAAGGAACTTTGATAAACTCTTGTTGCAATCGCATCTTCTGTTAATTCATCAACAAAATATCCCATATCCTCGCTCAACATCAAGTATCTCCAGTCAGAGTCATTCACAGCTTGTTCAAGTACTCGAATACAGCTTTTCAAAAGCCGCACATCCCTATTTGGAAATCTTCGTTTTCCATCCTCATAATCCTGAAGAGCATCTTTGGCACGTTTCAATGAGGCTTCAAGTTCTCTACTATAACTGGGTAACCACGAGCACGACATTCTCAAATTAGTCAACAACAGGATCAGGGATGCTCGATTACTCTCATGAAACAGATAATCTTGATGTTCGCGTTCGGATGTTATAGCGTTTAGATGGAATAGGGCCACATAAATGTTGTATGTCATTGCTTGGTAGTATGTTGGTTCAAGTATTACGGTGGACTCGTGAAGAGGTGGGAGAATTACATATTTTTCGATTTCCGATTTTTGGTTACGGATTATCAGGTTGTGGAGGATTTCAGTTAAGAGTTGTTTGGCTTGTGAGTATTGGTGGGGGTTGTCGTGGGGTTTTTTGAATGGCCTTGTTACATATCGTGACCAGGCAGTTGTTGTGGCAGCTGATGAAGATGGAGAAGAAGTTGTGTTGGTTGATGAGATTGGGTTGCCGAACGGTGGTAATTTTAAAAATGACCCAATGATTTTTCCAAGTCGATAGAAATCATCGGCATTCAGGTCCTGAGCCCTCGTTATTTCTTTTCTATTAATGCTGGGACTACTATTAGATCTGGTTGAAAGATTAGCCCTGCTGCTATTCTTATCACCACCACTCTCACTCCTAGAATGAGAAGATGATGTAGAGGCAGTAGCTAGGGATTCGCTTTGCAACGCATGAGCCAAATTTCTAGTTGGAGTTCCCGTGCATATCCATCTTCGCTCAACTATCAACTTATCGGCCAAAAGCATTCGATTACTTTTATCTCTACTCATAACATGGCCTTCATCAACAATCAATCGTTTCCAATGAATCCCCAACAAAGGTGAAAAATACACCTTTTGCGGGTTCCCAGCCTTACATCGACATACTACAGTCCTGGTATTACCAACATATGGACAAACACACTTTCGAGGCACTCCTTTAAATGCGGATGTGCTTTTCTTTTCCTCATAAGCAAACCGAGTATCCGTTATTAGCACCATATCATAATGAACCAGTTTTTCTGAGGATGGGATTTCATATCCACCACCTTCTCGACCTAAAACTAATACATCCAAGGTGCCGGTATCTTCTTTGATATGTTTGTTGATTTCATTTTGCCACTGGTCTATTAGGTTGTCAGGTACTACGACCAATGTTGCACTACTGATGAATATTTTTCTATACTGGTCTTCAGCATTTCTTTCGTATGGGGTAGAAGAGGAAGACGTGGATTTTAACCGAGTGGCTCGAAACATATCTGAGGGATATATTTTATAATATGCTGGGTAATTTTCAAGTCGATCTTTCCATATTTCTTTTGGGATTTGGCCGTTTTGGGTGGCTACTCGGAGATTCATTCCCAAAGTTATCGCTTTATAGGCAGCTAATGAAAGCAAGGATTTTACTTTACTTTTATCGAGAGAGGTCTTTTGTTGTTGTGCTGCAACAATTAAATCTGGATTCTCGTCATTGTCTTCCATCCTCGCAGTTGCCAATTGTGTCTCCTTGAAGTCCGTGATAATATCAGAATATAGTTTCGTAGAAATGATTCCCAATGGACAGGAAATCATCATCTCTTCTCCCCATCCTCTCCCATTAATTCCAGCTTTGCTGTCACTAATGATGTAGTCACCAAGATATACTCCACGATATTCCAAATTGTTTGGTAATGCCATTTGATGTCGAGTACTGGTTATTAAGGCTATGCATTCGCATGTTTTTCCTGTTCCCATGTCTTCTGATATTATTCCGCCTCGAATTGAATTTATATATAACCTCTTCTTTTCAACACTGTCATCACCAACACTTGTACTGGAAATTTGGTAGGGCGATTTAAAATATTCAAACCTTTGATCCACATCCTCTTCCTTACTGTTGGAATCGATGGAACTATTAGTAGGATCGTTTTTTCTTTTGTTTATTTGTTTTAGGTCAACCAACAAACATGGTTCCAACTCTTGTTGGATCATTTTGGAAACGGCGTTTTTTTGGTAAGTATATAATTCGGTTTTTAACATACTTTGCCCAATCTCTAAACATTCTTTGATTGTTTGTGCACACTGAGGCGAACATTTTTTCAAGAATTGGTCTGGGTTTGGTGATGGCATAGATTGGAATAAATCTACAATCGTTGTGGCAGTAGTTTTATCTTGTGTCATCTATAAATTAGTTATGAGGTATTATTGATTACTATGAAAACACATTATATTATTTAGATATCGTTAATTGAGTTGGTTTTTAAAGCTTACTTTTATTTATCGACCAACCTCTATTTATATGTATTAATATGTGTTCTATTGTCTACATTTATATATATAAGAACGTGTATGTATGCTTTTTTGTAAAGATCAACTCTATAAATGTAATTTAAAAAGGGCTGACTAATAATACCCTACTTGGGATATTGATAGAAAGTTTGTCACTAAATTATGGCACAATCACTTTCATCATCATCACCACCATTGGTTTTTCTGGAGCCTTTAATCCAATCACGCAAAAGGATTCACAACTATCCACAATAAATTGCTAGAAAATCGCTTAATTAGAAAGCTGTATTTATGGCTATTCCCAATTAAAATAATGGATTATTCAAGTAAAAACAATATTGATAATGTTATTACACACAAAGAGATAGAGACATATTTTCAAAAAGACTTTATTTGTTTAGTTTGGAAATCAATGGTAAATATCCCAACAACCAACTTTCTAAATCACCAATGTTGTTGTTGTTTTAGATATCACGCAGTATCTTTCTGAATTGACAGAGTACTCAGTCGCTTTCTACTGATGTTGGACTGGGATGAACCAGAACGACACCATCTTTGATACCTACGTTATCATTAGTAAGGTCATTGAGTAAAGCACTAATTACGCTTATGTGGTGGGCTAACGGGACGATTAGAATCAGCTTGAACAGAGCCAGCAAGGAGCATGACAGAAGCGATGACAATGGCAATTGTAGCGAGGAAGACGGCGTGTTTCATTTTAACTATCTGTGTGCGTGTAGGAAAAGAAATTGTAAGAGAAATTTAGAGGAACTGTAGAGTTAGTTGAGTTGGTGTTGATTATCTGGTCTTTTTTATAGCACCTTTCCTCTTATGTTTCAATCTCAAAATCACCACCAAGAATATAGGATGCGCAAAAGTAGTGTTGCTGTTTTGTGCCAAGGATTTGATACTACACAGCGGACCTTTTACATTACAAAATGCAAATATATGTATCTGTTATTCTAGTATCACATTGATAATGCACCCACAAATGGTTTACACACATTCTCTTGGCTAAGCGATAAACCTCTAAGCTACAAAAATATTTGCATTATTTCTACTAGTATTGTCGTGACAACTGTAGAGATCTCCATATTGCATAGGCTTGTCTTGAAGGATGCTATGATCTTCTTTTGGATGCTAGCCAATCACCATTGTGACTCCAACTAAAATGCATAGTTTATGAGCTGATTTTTGAAGCTAACGTATGAGGCTATTTGTCTATTTTCCCCCCTTTTTATGTTAAACTTGTCGCCTATATTGCAAAATTCATGACTTTATGTACTACTATATGTGCATCAAAGTGATTTACAATGTTACATTTTCAGATATATTGATGTGTTGTAAATGGCTCTACAGTATGTATCTAGCAGTTATACTCTCATAGCGTACATCTTCTCGTACAAAACTAAAAGTTGCTGCTGCTGCTGCTGCTGCTGCGGTTTTATACTTAATTTTCAAAGGACTGTAGGTCAGAGATAAAGAGAATGTAACTAAATACTATACACAAATCGTTCTGCTTATAGAAGGATGTTGTTTATAGCACAATCTAAATGTTTGTACTAATCATAGGATGAGAAGAGTTTACAAAATAAAATAGATCCGCACAGTGGTCATTGTTGTTGAGTAATATTATATCAGGGTTGTGGCTATTTACTTTCAACATATTTTGGTGATGGTTAGCTACAAGGAACTGCTTGAAGGCAAATTTCCTCATTTTAAAATTCTATAGATGGCAATTTTTTCATTAAATTCGAGTTAGTATTACAACTAAGCTAACCCCAATAAAATATCTTAAGTTAGAAAAGAAAAGTAAAAACCATTACCAATGTTCACAGGTAATAAGCAAGTCGCATAAAGATAAATGCGATCTCAAACATAAAAAGTGGTCGACTACAATGACATTATTGTCGTCATCGTATAAATATAATTGTAATAGGGAGAGAGACAAGTGAATTAGTCTCTTAGTGATAATAGAACATGAAAATAGTTCAGTCATTTCCTTTGATAATTAAACTTTATCAGCACGTGAAGAGGCTTTTTCAACAGCATTGCTGACACTACCATTATTAGTAGTGCTATACGAGGATAAATCAGCAGGTTTAACAATAGCCCATCCATCGCGTTTGATATATTTTGGCCCAAGAGTTAAACCAAGAAAACCAGGCATAATCTGTGGATCTCCAGTTTCAGGGTCAATAACATTTGGTCCAAACTGACTTTCTTCAGGCAACTCAAAGTCATAATCACGAAGCAGATTACTCAGAGTCAAAAATATTTCGGCCCATGCCAAGTTGCGACCTGGACAAATTCTATACCCAGTTGAGAATGTAAATACATTTCGTTTACGGTCAGCGGCACCTTCGCCCATAAATCTCTCGGGAATAAACTTGTCGGGCTTGTCCCAGTATTTGGGGTTACGGTGGATTCCGTGAATAAAGATATACACATCAGCCTAAGAATTGTTTGTATATATGTATGTATATTAATTGAGTAAAAAAGTGGAGCTTTAGTTAGTTTTGTTATGAGTTATGATATGATAATATATGCGGACACAAACATACACATATATATATATATATATTTAGATATATATATATATTTACACACACAGGGGGTTAAAGAGCGAGAAACAAAGAGAAGGTAGTACTTACACCTGATGGTATTTTATATCCCTGCAATCCAATACCATTGCCTTTTGGCACTTTTCTTCCAAGTCCAGAGGGAACTGCAGGAATGTACCTCATCGATTCATAAATAACAGCTTCAAGGTATGACAATTTCGTACGTGCCTCATTATACTTTATTGACTGTCCTTGATCAGGAAATGTTGAACGAATTTCTTGAACAACCTTTTTATAAACCTCGGGATAAACCATCAACAAAAATAAGGTCCATGACATAGTATTACTGGCAGTATCAGTCCCAGCAAATATCAAGGCCATGTTTTCGGACACAATTTCTTTGATATTCATTTTGGATCCTGTTTTTTCGTCAATAGAGTCAATGAATGTTTGGAGAATATCTTTGCGTTCGGGTTTGCTTCCCTTTTCTTTGACTTCTTGGATTCTTTGTTCTATTAGGTTTCTTGTAAACTACATTCAAACGAGATGAGATGTAGGAGGAAAAATTAATCAAATGTCACCAATGTATTGCTTTTATTTGAACACACATGATTTTACACAGAAACCCCAAGTCTAATTGTTCTTACCTTATTCATTTTATTTACATCTTCTCTTTGTTTTTTCAACAAGAAGGGTAATTTCTTTGTAATTGGCATGTTTGCTTCCTATATATATATATCGCATCATATTCATTACAAAACATCTTAATAACATAATTATTAAATCAACATTATCTTGGTAGCCAAGAACTGTAACTCCAACAACCAAAATATATAATCCCTGCTGCCAGTTGTTGTTGCTGTTCTTGTTATAGAATAGAATAGAATAGAATAGAATAGAATACTTACAATAACAATGACAAAAGAAAGTGAATGAACCCACTGCAATATCGGATGATCACCTTTTTCCAACATCCCAAAACTACGACCAAACGCCAACTCTCCAATTACATCAAATGTCAAGTAATAAAAATCTTCGACATAATTAATTTGACATTGACTTTTTCCAGTTTCTTGTTCCTTTTTGTCCATGAGTTTCTCAATCTTGCTCTTTAGGGCTTGAGCTGATGCTTGGTGAATTATATTTTCCATTTCAGCAATATGCGAGACTGTAAATGCTGGACCCACTTGGCGACGCTAGTCACACACACATACATACATACATGTATGAATATATAATAATAACAGTAGAACTTTAATCTACTTTTAGTTTAAAAATATATTTGAATATATTTTATCTTACTCTGATGTCGTTAATTTTAGCATCTCGGTTTGTAAACATATTATTTGCCCCAAACCCACTAACATAATAATCACGACTTTTTATATAACTACGTTTTCCTAATATTGATCTGGCTTCTTCGGCATCATTAATTGCTACTCGGTTCTTGGCTACAACACACACACATATACATACACGTGTGTATGTGTATGTCAAATAATAAAGTAAATCCCCTCATGGTTAATAATAATGGAATATTTGTATATGTGGATATGTGCATGAAAATATTTGGGAAAAATAATGTGGGAACAGTGATTAATGCCATAAAAACAAGGGTAAATGAACCCAAATGAGTCAATATTCTCTTTCAATCAATCTCCACAAATATATGTATGGGAAAGCAGTAGCTAAGGTTGTGTGGCACAGTGATAGTAGATATATTTAAAGATCACGATTATTTTACAAGTTGAAGACAGACAGGCAGCCACACACCCGTACATACATACAGAAGGAATGAAAGAATGAAACAGAGAGAGATGGAGAGAGGATATAAGATCAGTCAATTTTGTCACCCAAGAGAGATGTAGAATAATAATTGGATAGTGCGCAGTAATGACAGATCTTAAAAACATAAAGCATGATCTTTATCAAATATACTATGAATATTGATTCCTGAATGGATGAATAGAATAAAGAAGCACATGAAAAGTATGGAGAAAAGAATGAAAGGGGTGATCATGATCTCTTGGGATAGTATAATATAGTAGAATTTGAATGAAATAGATAATTACCAAAATATATTATGTTTCCATGCTTATTCTGCTGTCCAAGAAGGTATTCGTGAAACCTCCCTTGAGCCAGGGATTTATACATTTGGTATGAAAATACTGGTTCCCAGAAGGGCCCAGGAATCTTGGCTAAAGGTGAGAAAACTCGAGCAGAAAGTACTTTCCATGCAACTATGGCTACGAAAGCTATTATCGGGTATTGCCACATTGACAAGTTTGGTGTTAGTAATTTGAGGGGATTGATATCAATTACCACTGCTACTGCATTGGTTGCTTGTTTGATGATTTCTAGAATATGTGAAGGTGTAGATAGAGTTGCTGTTGTAGTCAGCATTTGAAGTCTTGTATAGAAGTCTCTATGATTGATCAGGTTGTAGTTGTTTAAAAGTATAAATGGATTAAATTATAAGGCAAATCCAGTAGAGAAAAAGAGGGAATTGAATTATATGGTATGTGGTTTAAAAGGCTATATGTTCGAGGAATGACAAGTAGTCTACAAACACCAGTCAACACATGATATGTAGTTTTTTTGTAATAGTAGTAATAATAGTAATAGTAGCCGCTCAATATAGGGGCAATAATTTTTGAAGGGTACCTTTTGGTGGCCATTGACTATAAGTATAACCACAGCTAAATAAATGTCCAGCTTTACTAGTAAACATTCACCCTTCAAAAATTACTACCCATATGGGCAATAATTTTTGAAGGGTGAATTTTGGGGACCACTTATTATAGGGGAATCACAGCCAAATAGATGTCCAGTTTTACTAGTGAACTTTCACCCTTCAAAAATTATTACCCATATGGTAAACAAATATTCTATTAAATTCGCAAAACCTATAAAATCAGCGTATATTTTGCAGTACCAATTGGATAGTAGCAACAAATATAAGTACGCGAAGAAAAAATGAATATTATTGTTTGATACTGACAAAATCAGCTTTTTACAAAAAATATTGAACTATTATGATTTTATCCGATAGCTGTGCCATTTTAACCCAAAACTGGCTTAAAGGGTTTAACAACAGCTAAAGGCTAATTGAAGATCAAGCATTATCATTATCATTATAATTGTTTTTAGGATTCATAATTAAATGATATGTTCTCCATCAAAAGGGAACAAACATGCACCTATATAAATTCCTAAAAGTTTGGCACATAAAGCATATATTTTGAAGGAGCATTGGAAAGATCATTCCAGTACACTTCTAGGAAAGACTTTAACAATTGATTATGCTATTTGTTTAGCCAAGGTTCCATAAATAACATAACTTTTCTAAAAGCGTACTAGAACGATCTCTCCAATGCCTGCCTAAAATGATTGGTTTATGAACCAAACTTACTTGTGACATGGGCATATTTGGGCTTAACTTTATTGGAGAACTCGCCATATGAGAGATTATTTTTGAAGAGTGAAAGTTTACTAATAAAACTGGACATCCATTTGACTGTCATTGCCCCTATAATCACTGGTCACCAAAATTCACCCTTCAAAAATTATTGCCCATATACATTCCACTTCTTCCTTTTATTGTTCATATATTTATAGATTGAGGGCTTTATTTTCGTTTTTAAAAAGCATTTATACCGCACTCATTATATAAAATTGTTATACCTGATTATGTTTAAAATAAATTTAAATTGTAATTATTTTCTGTTGTAGTTTAAAATGTTTATTAATATTCAACATTCCCTATTGAAAACATCACTAACTTGGCACTGATGAATATTAAAAAACAACAAGACACGACTTTTCTAATAATAAAATCAAAAATGCCATGTATGCATTAATAATATTCAAGAGAACCACTAGATAAAAATATGACTCTAAGCATTAACATGTGAGGGGAAATATAAGCATACGATAAAAGTTTAACTTTCCTTTGAGTAGACTTTGATTAAAAATGCTCCTACAAATCAATTATTGAGCACGTTGCTTTTATATTTGTGCACTTATCAATACTACTGGCATAGCTATGCCCAAAAAAGTATTATTTATTGAATGATATGATTTTGAATTACTATACTCATTAATCAATTTGAGCAAAAAATCAAAAATACTATAAACGAACCTGATTTTTTTGATAGAGTAAATCTGTGTTGATAAAATTGAATTACTCTCCATTTTCTTTGGATATGACCTCTTTGAATAGATAAATGAATAATCTATCCGCATATTGGGTAGTTGTGGTTATGGTTGTAGCACAATTATATGCCAAAGACAAACAGGAAGACACAAATTCGATTATGAAAAGTCTGTATTTTCATGCCTGGAGATAACTCCTGGATTTCAAGCCTCTGTGTTACAAAGATATAAAAAGTGCGCCATTTCTCTTGGCACTTTTAAAATCATCATTTCACATTTATAACAACATTGACTGTTATTACCAATTCGACACTGCACCAAAGACTAAATTTTTTATTATTGCATTAACTATAACTCTACAGCTTTACCAATTCAATAAAAATGAAGATCGCTACTTTTGTTTCCACTGCTTTTGCTCTCCTTCTTTCTACTTCTACTTTCACAATTGCTAGTCCCCAAGACCAGCAGCAGCCTGGAATTGTATCTCAGTACAGATGTAAGGACGAATCCAACCCAGATGTCCTCAAGACCCAAGAAAGCGCTTTCTGTTGCAGCTTGGTTTCTCAACAACAGAATCAAGGTCTTGTTTTTTATAAGGACGATTCCAACTTTTGTGTTATCAACTATGATGCGCCCAATGACAGCGATTCATTTGTGAACTGTTGTCGTGATAGATTCAGCCTCTATTACTACTTGGAGTACTCTCAATAATCTATCTGAATATTAAATATGGCGTTTAATTTATTCAAAAAGAAGTATTGAAAGAATATATTCAAAAAAGGCAGAGAAGGTCTGCCATTATATCTTGATATCTTAATAAAGGTGTCAAATAAATTATTAAACAAGGATCGATTATACAAGTTTTTTTGGAGCTATGATAACGAATTAAACCTGCATTTTCCATGAAGGGAAGTCATGATCAAACGCATCGTAGTTGCACACATATTTACAACCTCGTTTTATCTTTTTAACCTGGGTGCTTTATTTACAATTTAAATATAAAAAATTTATATAAAATTATATGCTATGTACTATATGCAATTTAAATGATTTATAATATTGACAATTGTTTATTCTGTTGTAAAGTCATCTTGTGTTGTTGTTTGCAATTCCAACTCTTTGGGCGGTAACTTTTTTCAGTGGTTTAATCCTGATCAAATGATTGGTTTAATATAATAAGGAGACAAATTCCTTTTTCCTACTGCTTTCTGATAAAAATCCAATATGTTACTGTGGAGGCAGTTTGGTTGAAAGGTGAAAGATATTGTGTAAAACCTAAGGAATCGTTTAATGAAAGGCAAGGTGAATTAGTTTTTAATGTGCGATTCATAGTTTTGGACACCATAGCCCATAGAATCCAAATAAATCATCAAACAATTTAAAATGATTATTGAGATTCGTGATTCATTATGTTTAGAACTCCTATGTGGCAAAATTTTACTAGTGGTCAGGTATAAAATAGACAAAATTGGATCTACAGAATTTGACCTAATAATCAGCTATATATGGGCAATAATTTTTGAAGGGTGAAAGTACACTAGTAAAACTGGACACCCATTTGGCTGTAATTGCCCCTATAATCATGGTCCCCAAAATTCACCCTTCAAAAATCATGATCCATATAAAAAACTCATGAAGCATTTTTATTTAGGGCTAAGTTTGACTATAGTACCTAAACAAAACAACAAATGTAAACCACGCTCATCAAAATATGTTTAATATTCAACTGAAGCCAAATACCATCCCCCATGTAAGTAAACAAAGCTCATATTCTGCTAAATGTAGAATATATTGAACACTGATAATAAATAATATCCAATGTGTTGAAGGCGTGGGCAACTTCATATACTGAATCCAATATTAGCTTCAGTAAGCCCTTTAGTATAGGGGTTAAGAGGTATACATTTTGACTGTTTACAAATGTTATTAGCATTTAAGGATCCTCACTAGTAAATGTATAATTGGCATTTGCAGGTTTTTATATTTTGGCCAAATAGTTGCTAATTTGGGAATAAAAGTCCGTACTCAATCATCACATCTGTTGTAATCCAATTTTTTTGCAGGTGGATTGGCATAATTTACAATTTTTATTTTTATAGCAAAAATATTCAATCTGCAATTTTTTAGAATTTGTAAAAATGGTAATATCCACAAATTCACAGTATTTATATCTTTCTTTTTTTAAAATTGAAATCAAGTTGACAGGACCTTTACACAAATTTTATTTTTTTCAAGTAGTTTGGCTGTTTTAATATATATTTTTAGAGTGTATACACTTGTAAAGCAGGTTAATTTTTACCTTTGTTAAAAATTATTTTTTGGTGCAACAGTATTTACATATAAAAATTGAAAATGATAGTCTAGTGCTTGCAATCCATCTCTACAGCCACTACAATAACAAAAAAATGTTTTGGAAATTGGTTTCAAAATTCAGAGAGAATTTTAGCAAAATTGGCTCAGAAAAATGAATAAATAGCACAGCCATTACCTTGCAAAAACAGTCATGATATCTGACTGTTCCCACTTGTCCAATGTCTTCTCTCGCACCAACTGCCTTGCCAAACATCATGCCACAGAGTGGTGACCAACAACCATCTCCACACATACCAGGCTTTCGGACATATGTGAATGGCCTCAAGATCAATACACCCCAAGGAGAAGCTTTTATAGACTGTCTCAAATTGATTTATGATGAGATTAGAGACCTCATTCTTAATGGGATCTCAGCTGATTCAGAAAGAAAACGATTGGATCAAGGTATTTTTGAGATGATAAATCTAGGATCAAAGCTCAATGCTATTGACAATACAGAACATTTACAGAAGATCATCTCATCTATTGTTCCATTTACTAACCAAATTGGGAATCTAATGGAATCTAAGGTTGTTTCTGCTAGAGGTCTTTATGACGAACTTTCCCAAAGCACCACAGATAAAAACGAAGAAACTGATCCTGATGTCAATAAGCATCTATTATCACTTGTTGATAATGTTGCTAGATTGGATAGGTTCCAGGCTTGTGTGAATGACAAAGTTGGCGAAATAGCAGAACAGATGAATTCTCAATCTATAGATTCAGATATCTATTTCTCAATGGTAGAGAAATTTTATTCTTATTCTATTTACTTTGGGTTGGAAATTTACAAATTTGATGATTCCCATACCAACTGTTTGAAGGCAATTGAAGAGCGTGCTCAGCAAAAGCAATCTGATTCAACCAGAATCTCAATTCTTTAAAAGAGCTGCCTCTTCCTTTTCTTTGCAAACAGTTTCCCTTTTTCTTTTTGATAATATTTTAAGGCGTTTCAGAAGCCATGCCATTGTGCAAACTAGCTTCTTGATCAAATAAAATAACAGTCAAAAAGATATGTGTGCATTTTGTATGCTACAAACAATTACAAAGTGACATATTTGGATCATATCCTTGAACTTTATTTTTTATAAAAATTAACCAGGCAGGTGTATTTTTTAACCAAAATTCTTATAAATTTTGCTTACTACTCGTTAGTATCATTTCAATATGGAAACACCGAATATGTATACTGGTCAAAATTTCATTATGGCGGGATTTCACTATTAATCGAGTGTAAAGTACACAACAACGCAAACATGTCCTTAGATTTTGGTCTTTTAATTAGCCACTTGTTATATGGTTACTAGGAATTCCACTTTTGTCACAAAAGGAAGTGTGTAAAATTTGAACAGGTGGCCAGATTTTTCCTATGTAGGAATTGGACACAAGTATATTGCAGACCCTTTATTAAAATGAAACCAAACACTGCCCACAAATCCTCTGTGTTAATTTTATCAATAAACTAGAGACATTTTAGCTGAAGCAAGACAGTTTCTTGATTAGTACTTCAGAGTTATTCTGATGTTTCCTTTTGAAAGAGAATCTGCCAAATCTCAACTTAATCTAATCATCACAAATCTTGAGACTTATCGCCAATATTTGGGACTTTTTGTTAACCCAAAAGTTGGATCGAAAGTTTTAAACTTAAGCTTGCTGGAGAGCAGACTAATAATACTCTGTGTCTTTTTCCCTTTCATTGTCAATTTTACTTAGTATTATTAAGGCCAAAAAATAACTCCATAAATTCGTCCAGTAATTGAAATTCCGCGATAGAATAATAAATTACAATGCAGGCCACAACATCACGCTTGATTGCTCAAATTCGAGCAAATGCCTCATTCTTTTCATTACCCAACTGTAAGTACAAAATTTTGCTGTTTTATTTAAATAGCCAAATAAAAATAATCCGATATGATAAACAAATTATGCGTATATACACATTTATTTCTAATTCTTCTGAATCTACATTTATAAAGCAAATCCAGTTGCCCAAAGAAGTTTCCAAACAAGTTCAATTACCCTAGCCGCCAAAAAGAAAAAAGGAGGAAACAAAAAGCAAAGCAGAGCAGCTATTCAAAAAGCAGAAGCAGAGGCCGAACAACAAAGAATTGAAGAGTTAAGAAGACTCAAGGATACAAAGTTTCTGAACTCGCTAATTAGTCCTAAAAATTTATTTGCTACTACTCAATTAACTCAGCAACAAGCAAGTCAATTAGCATCTGCTGAACAAGAAAAGAAATCCCAAGCTACTACTCCTGATAATGCAGATGCCGCTGCCTCGGCTGCTACAGCTGGAGCTCAAAAGGCTGTAGATAATACTTCCAACTTCCACAGTTTTGTTACTCCATCTGAGATTGAAATGATTACCAAACATGCTCCAAAGGCTTCATTGGAATTGGATCGTGGAAATAACTTGCTTATCAGAACCGCTGTTCAGGAAAAATTGGCCTTCTCGCAAGGTGAAATGGTTAAACGTATCGTCGCTCTGGAAAATGCTGATTCTAAGGCTGTCATGCATGCTAATATCAATACTGCCGTTGAGACCTTTGCTAGAAAGGAACATGATACTGGAAGTCCCGAAGTCCAAGGTTAGTAATCATGATCTTACTTTGTATATATGCGTTTATGTATGTGTGTGTGTATTAATGCGCCTTAAATCGTTATAACCCCATTTATATTCAAAACCTGACATTGATTATATCATTTATCAAATCGTGTTTTTATAGCTGCAGTCTGGACAGTCAGAATTAATAACCTCGGTCAGCACCTGGCTAGTAACAGGAAGGATCACCACAACAGACGCAGATACACATATTTATTGCACAAGAGAGCCAAGATGCTTCGTTACTTGAAGCGCCAATCGCTTGAACGCTACCACCGTTGCCTCAAAGAACTTGGTCTTCAGCCTGAAATGGTTGAGGGCGAGATCCCATTCCCACGCAGAGTCGAACTAGGCGCCTACTATTAGATTTCAACCCTACATTGTTTATAACATCTCCCTTTTCTTATTCGATTCTCATTTTGTTTTGAATAGAATGATAATATGACCGATGTGGCTGTAAGTGTATTTAGATAGTTAACAT
>JANBPU010000190.1:0-31345 GCA_027575805.1 Mycoemilia scoparia | reverse complement strand
TACTAGTAGGCCAGTTTCAGCTTGCATACTAATCCCCATATATTTTCATTGACCAATGCTTCATTATGCACTATCTGTATTTAGCCTTTCAAAAATAATCACTCATATCTGTGTTATAGGGAACAGATATTGTTATAGGAAACGAATATGGAATAAACAGTGATTTATTGATAAAGAGTCCCGAACACTACGGAATTCATAAGAGTATAAATAGCTATTACTTGGGCAGCCTTTGAACGTTTCTCTGTTGAGAAATAGGCATCACAATTGGTCAGGGGGTGCGAAACCCATGCTCCGAATTGCGCTCCTCCAGGGGGGCAACAGGATCATGGATTCGGACCCCCGACCCATGCCCTTCAACATCTGTACACAATATTCAGCCCAGCAGCCACATATTCTCAATCTCATCTATTTGTAAACATAGCCCTTCATATTAACATCGGCGATTATTTTTGAAGGACCAATGTAAGATTTTGGTGAGTATGCCTATCTTTTTGTTTGTTGTTACTTGGAAATTCTGGAGATTGTCAATTATACAAGAGATCACCTACATTGTTGTAATGGTACTCCCACCTCAAAACAGTCAGAAGTATATTTAGGCTTTCCCTTTTTGTTCAATTGAGGCGCAGCCGAGTGTATTGCCAATATCTATGGAACAACACTCATGCTTATTGGGCTTTAGGTTGAGCAGGATAAACAGGTTGTAGTTGGTTAGTGGAGACGGTTGGCTTGAATTTTGTCAGACCACTCAGGATTCCAAGTTCATCATACTCAAAACCCCTGCTGTTAGTGCTGTTTCTTCATGAGCCAGATCCCAGCCCCGAATAGTGTATATAAGCTGGTAGCTCGAAAGAATGTTCCTTGATTTGTCCAGGTTTCCTTTCAACTACCTTTCCTATATATTCCGCCCCTAAATTTGATAGAGCACAATTATCGTATAATTATCTAATTTATTTTATACATAAGCACACACACACAATGCACTTCTTCAAGCTCACCGCTATCTCTGTCTTGGTTTTTGCCCTCACTGCTGTCGCTGTCCCTGTCGATAATGTGAGCAATGCTGTGGCCGCTGCTGCTTCTCCACAACAAGCTGATGTTCCTATGGTACCTGCTGTTTCCGCTGCCAATAAGCAGGCCTTTGGTTCCCTGACTGACATTGCAGAGGGTCTTCAGCTTCCTCAGCACACTGCTGAGCGGCTGCAGTTCCTCAAGCCCGTCTTTGTTGCCATGAAAAACATCAAAGACATTGTTGACATGAAAACAAGGGATGTCGTCGATGTCAGAAAAGAATTGGAGGTCACTAGTTATGAGCTCAAGAAGATCAGGGTGATTGCTCAAAATATTCCCGACTTTAATGAGTTGAATTTATATAAATTATCCAGAATCATTAGCCTTGTAGACCATTTAATACACATAAACCACAGTCTGCTTGACCCTATTAAGAAGGGCCAAAATTGATGTAAATCCGTGCTCAGGGATAAGTTGCCAGGTCCTTAATCCACAATATGGCTGCATAGTTAGCGCACTACTATATGGGCGATTATTTTTGAAGGGTTTGTCACTCATTTGACTGTGGTTGCTGCGCCTATAACCATTGGTCACCAGAATTTACCCTTCAAAAACTATTGCCCATAATTGAAGTCCTTTTTGTCTTTGTCCAATTTAATTGCTAAGTTCATAGCTGGAGTAATACCAGTAATTAATGTGATAATAGTAGCAATAATAATAATAATAATAATAATAATAATAATAGTACAAACAAGGCTATAAAGAGAATAGGTGTTGTAGTAGGAAAAACAAATTACTTGGTTCGGATTGGTTTCCAAAATATTCTGAGAGCAATGACAACTTATCAAATGGTTAGATTTCACAAGGTCTTTGGCAAAAATGTCCCCTTAGGAATTGCATATAAATTTCCCTGTGCTTGGGTCAAAATATGAGGGTCCATTTCTGCTTGCAATACATTTGATCCCAAATGAAATCTCGCCAAATGCATTGAGCAATACAGTAGTATGATCATTTTGGTCTTTCAAAAAATACAGAGTACTTTCCAATGTCCAAACCACGATTGCAGACACTGAGCTCACCAGCTGAAAAGAAGTCTGCAAAAGCCGAAGAGAAACCTACAATTTCTGATATGATAATAGCTGTACATTCTAAATGTTTAAATTTTTACAAGAGATACTTTTACGCAAATGGTTATTTTAGTAGGTTAGATGAAGTATACTTACCAAAATTGTGTGGATTGAATGCAGCTATTGCGCCAACGAAAGCCAGAGCTCGTTGAAGCCCATCATTTGTATTATCTTGGTCATCATCCTCACTATTCTCATTATCATCACTGGAGTCATCACTAAGTGAATTCCGGTTATTGGCACGATCATCTCGAAGACTTTCATTAAAGTTAGTAAATATGTTGTTTATGGATATATTTCTTGTTACAGCCCTGGCTATGCTCTCTTCATCGATTGGACTTGGGTTTGTGGGCAAAGAAAGCTTTATTGTCTTGTCAATTCCACTGACTGCCAAGACCAACTCTGTCGGATGGGGTCTGACTCTGTTAACAACATTCTTATCAGCAGTCTGGGCATTTATGATCTTACCAGTTGACTTTTCCCAAATAAAGAATCGGCCATCATCTGAGCCAGCAACTATAAACGAGGAATCAAGCCCGAAAAAGTTTGCTTCGCTGATCATGGTTTCACCATTTATGTGGCCTTTAAATACTCGTACAATGTCCGTATTGTTCCCAATCCGTGTTGTGTAGTTAGTTCTTTTGATCTTGGTCATATCAAGACTTTCCAAGATTTTAGGTTTCGTTTCTCCACTTGAGCCACTGACGTTATCCTCGTTGCTATTACTACTACTATTGCTGCTGCTGCCCCCATCAAATGTTGCTTCTGGCTTTTCTTCTACCAAAGTATTGCTTTTCTCATACCCATCAGTCATAGAAAATGAAGGCCGAATCAAATAAATCTCTCCAGGACTATAATTTACCAGCAAATCACTTATCGGTCCAACCTCTTGGGTACCAGCACCATAATTTGAATCAAATCTGACTGATACAATTCGAGCGCGATTAGGCTTATTGTAGCTCACACTCTGAATTTTGTCATTAGTATACCCGACAAAATATTCTTGTTTGTCAGATTCAAATACAATGGGGCTTTGCATTGTTGCCGAGTTGTATTTTGACGAGCTGCTGATGAATGAAGGAACATGTGGCCGCATACCCTCAATAGCCTCGCAAAAGCTAACATTTAGCTTGCTTTTCGAAAGAGTGGGTGTATCTACGGTTCTAAACTTTTCTGGAATATAGGTATATGCAAGGCTATATGTCTTTGATAGTTTCCAGGAATTATTATTAATACTACTCCTGCTACTATCATTGGTATAGCCAATGCTTGTTGATAATGTAGTAGGGTGAGTAATGGATAATGGATCGATGAGATATCTTTGGTCATAGATCCTGACTGTCAGGTCAGAGCAGGCCACAGCCAAGTGGTGGGGATGAGCAGGGTCTATATCAATTGACGTAATTCCCATGCTGCGCCTGCCATCGGCGAAGGATCTGTTCGGCGAAGTAGAGCTTAGATCCAACAAAGTATGCTTATGACATTCTCCAATCCCATTGCATGAACACCATGTGCTGATACGACTATCATAGCGATTGACCGTACCATCTTCTGAGCAATCAAAGAAAACGTGACCAAGGCCAGAAAATTCCCTATCTGGAACAACCTCTAGTGTCATATCTGTATGACATTGGAAAGTCCGGCTATCATGAATTGTTATAGATCTTGGCGTTGATGCTCCAGAAAAAGAACCGCCGCTAAGGTATTGGGACAAGTCGATAAACTGCGTGGTGCCGTCAGCTGAGCAGGATACGGTGCAAGTCGATGAAGTCCCTGGCAAGAAGCAAGCAGAAAGGATATTGCTTGCGTGACCAGTGTTTATCTTGAGCACGAAATCTCCTTGCTCAGATCCATTGTGTGCATAATCCCAATCATCACTGTCATTCAGGAAGGTTTGGGATGCGTTTCTGCTCCGGTTGTAGTGTTGGTGGCGGTTTTCGGAGTATTTAACACTGGGATACCGCCATAAGCACAGTGACAAGTCATCTACATAAATCCAAGATGTTGAATGAAGGGTAACGATTAAAAACAAAAAGATTGAGAAAAATAGTAGGAATCATGTATATAAAGAAACGAATGGATAGTATAACTACAAAAGGCATTGTGTGTATATCTGCATATATCGCTTTGAAATAGCAGAGGTGGAGGTAGTGGTAGAAGTAAAGTTACCTGAACCGGACAATAGTAGAGAGCCAGACTCATTCCATGCTATGGTGTTGACACAGCCATTATGCCCTTTGACATCATAAGTTATGCCAAGTCTAGCATATAGCGACCTGGTTTTGGTGGTATTGGTTGGAAAGGCTGAGACAGAGCCCTGGTACCCGTGAAGCTGGGCTGCCACCACTTGCCTTTGGGATAGCAGCGAGGGCAGCGAAGATCTCCTTTTCCTCATATCGTGAAAGGGCAGTAAAACAGTATAAGAACAGCTTTTGAAGCCACGCCGCAGATTTACAGGTATGTGTGAAGCGAAATATTTAAACAGGAGAAAATGTAGCGTATATTATGAGAAAGGCAAAGAAACAGCGATTTAAGGCAGTGTGACAAGTTTTAAAGGTCCTTACCCAGTGTACAATTAAAGCTGATTTGCTTAAATTGTGTCGCCCAGCCTATGTGTCATCACTTCTATTTGCTGCCAAAGCCCAAAACCTCATCCGATTCATCATCAAGATGTCTCTCCCATACTTAGTAGCCTATAGTGTCATGTGAGTGGGCCCGAAGCATGTAGCTGAGGCTGGTAACTATAGCAGCATAAAATCATTTGCGGCGTCCTTGGTTTGGTCAGCACAAACATATATACGCAGGCAAGACTCAAGCCGCCTTTAGTGATTTTACAATATCAAAATTTTATTTGTATGTGGGCTTGTGGCCCATGCAAAAGATAACACTAAAGTAATGTAGATGAAGGTATAATAGGGTAATAAGGATGTTATTATGATAGTATCAATTGCTGTTTACTTTTCGAGATATGCTTCATACATGTAGACAAGACCAAATATTATGAATAGTATGCCACCAGCAAATGTGATCTTTCTTACTGAAATCTTGGTGGCCAGGAGTCGACCGCCAATAACTGCGGCCCCAGTACATACGGTATGCCCGAAGATGGTGCCTACAACGACACCCCACACGTTTTTTGCTGCTCCTAGAGCAATGGTTGCAAGCTGTGAGCGATCACCCCATTCAGCAAGGAAGGCCAAGAGAAATGACTCTACGAATATTGGCGATAGCAAGAATCCCATCAAATTGCGAATCGATTCAAGGAGCCCTCTGGGCTTTATGGGCTTATCTTTTCCTCCGTCTCTATAACCGTCAAGCTTCTCTACAGCAACAGCCTTTTCGTCTTTTGATCCTCGGTCATCGCCATCGAATCCTCCTTCGAGCTCCCGCTGCTGCTTTGATAGCTTCTTTTCGTCAAGTTCGGCCGTAACCTCATCAAGTTCGTTATAAATCTCATCATCAGACATAGTGTAGGCCTCGTGTAACATTTTCCCACCGAATATCCAAAACAGCACTCCTGCAAGCATCGATACATATACTTGGGATATAATATTGACGGCCGCATGGCCCAGGAATGCTGACAGTATTGACATTAGCCACAATGCAGCACAAGTTCCCAGAAATACTGTTGTTCGCGGATGCTGCATTGCCAGGATTGCTGCTATCAAAAACGTCTTGTCTCCTATTTCTGACACAAAGGTCATCAATACCGATGCAGCCAAAGAATCGCCCAATTGGCCACCACCGAATCCAGTACCATGTGCTGCTGTTATTTGTGTTGTCCCTATGGTGTTTCCAGCACCTAGACCTATGATAGTTGGGGCATATTCGGCCATTGTTTCGGTTATTCTTATCGTCGTCGTTATTGTCATTTCATCCATGGTTTCTAGAATCTATGATTTTTTTGCTTGCTCCCGCTGGGTTTATTGCGATAAATTGGGCCTCAATAACCTTGGTATTAAACGTGTGTATGCCTTTAGCTTTTTATAATGATTATGGGTGGGCCTGACAAGTTAATGGAGAAAATATGCTTTTGAAATTAAGACCTTTGTGCGAGTATTTGGCAAAATGTGGAAAAGATTGTCACGTATAAAGAAACCTATAGTGACTTTGGTGTGGTTGCAACAAGACCGCTGGCTTTGTAAAGCTTCTGTGGGAATTTCTTACTCGCTGCTATTGCAAAAAAATCGAACGCTTTAGGTATCAAAGTACACAAGAGAATGATGTATAGGTTTAAGGATATGCGTTTGTAAAAAGTCTTTCTCTAGGACGCTGCTATAAGTATTTACACCCAACACTAATAACAGCAGTAATAGTACCAACAATAGTGACAGGGTTAATAAAAGACTGAGACAGAAGCAGTAAGTATCAGTATGGAAGAACTTGTCAGCCTTATAGGAAGATAGGATAAAGTAAAAATAAAAAAGCAATGAAACAGGATGTGCAAACAGTTTGGCTTCTATACCGACCATAGCAGAAAACATACAGAGCGAGAGTGTGGGGGATTCGTGGTTCACATTAAAGTATGGTATTAGCCATATGGCGTCTAACAAGATCAATGCAGACATTGGGGCGTTTCTCATCCAGTAAAACCACTGTCCTAACCAAGACCATAGTCAGAAGAATAAAACACAATTCCCATCTTCAAACTATAGTGTGGCCAATCGTTGCCTCACAAGTTTCTGATGTTGATTACAAGATCTTTATGGTCTTGGCATTTTATTCCGGTTGGCACAAATGTATACTTTTATTTGTCCCTGCATTTTTCTAGCAAAGATGCAGAAGTTTCATCTTGCTTGGTAGACCTTTGGTTATTACAGCTGATTTCATCTTTGATAACAGTTTCGTGATCTATGCAAGGGATAAAATAAAAGCTCAATTTGGAGCCTTGACCAAGTCTTCATACCATGATAGTAGGTTGTTTGCGCTCTGTTGCTCTTGGAACTAGCCTAGCCATTGTAACATCTTTTATATATCCGAATCAATGGACTATAATGCTACTGAATTGTATCCCATTTTGAGCAAAAGAGATTCTTTTGGAATGTTATCGCGGTTGATGTGCGATTTCGATTGCAAATGCTGATCTAAGTTTTATCCATTTATTTATCTTTGATTGCAAACTAGATACTCTTTATTTTACCAAACTTTCACAGTGTGTTGGGCAAAGTTGAATTCGACCAAACCCTAATATCGTCTATACATAATTGGTAAAGTCCCATCTAAAAGTGTACTAGTAAAATATCTCTACTGCCAGCCTAAAATATATAGCTTATAGGCCAATTTTATCTGAGGGATGAGGATACAGAACTGTTTCCTTTTTATGGAGAACCCACCAGCTATCTTCTTTGGCAGGGGCCCGAAAATGTCTGTTATCAAAATATATTGGTGTAAGGCAAATGTATGGCCATATTTTGACCCTCTTTGCTGATAATCTAAATAGTAGTGAGCCAAGCTATTAGATTCACTATAATTTTCTGTAAGAATTTTTTTGTAGCCACAATATACAAATTAGCAGATTGAAAGAAGCAATGTTGTCTTGGCAGGAAAATATTAACATGATAATCCCATTCTGCTATAGGGTCTTCTTGGCGAAATTCCTTGATTCTATATACGACCTGCTGCCACCGCCTCTAGTGACTTTGACTTTCTTCAGCCGCTAATAATTAGTCTCGAAGAGCAATTTTACAAAAACAAAGTTCCATAAATTAATATAAAGACTTGAAGTATGGTTCTCTATCTAAAGGCAATTTAAATGTCATACTTGGTGGAGACTGCTGCACCACACATCACCAAGGCTGTCCATAAATTAGGGTTACTCAACCTTCTTTTTAAGCTCAAACTTAATAAAGGAAATTCTGGCGCCCACCATACATTTCCACTCTGGAAAGGCATTTTGAAAACACTAAAATGTAGGCAATATTTGCAGGAGCATTTTGAGCCAGCATATTCCATTAGACACAAACCTGAATGACAACCATCTAGCGCGAGGTTGCTATACTCAGTTTTCTAAAAATTATATATATATCATGATGATTCTCTCCTTTTTGGTGAACTTTATCTCCACCACATCCACTCGATCTCATACATACAAAGTTAACCCCCTCTTTAGCATCGCATCCACCAAAATGGTCAAGCCTTTGTTCCTAATCTTCACCACCGTCAGTCTCCTTGCCCTTAACAGCCCTTATGTTTCTGCCGCCTCTGTTAACCCGCAACCACAATGCCAGGCATTTCAGGTCTATTCACAATGTCCTGGCAATGTTAATGATGTAGCCGATCACTATTTTGTCTGTATGAATGGTGTTCACACCAAAATTAATTGTCAGCCAAACAACAAATGCTATCTTAATGATAAAAAGAGCCCCAGATGTCACCCAATTACCCCAAAGAATACCCAAAATATTAAGCCAAGAAGCGAGAAAATGAAGCCCGATGACATCCAGGACGTAAAGGACTTGAAAGCTAATGATGCCGATCCCATTAAGCATAAGATCTCAGACCATAATAACGGAGAAGCTGCTGTAACTCATAAGAATAAAGTGCACAAGCACAATGGTTCTTCTAACCACAAAGCCAAGGCTCAGAATCGTAAAGCCCACGATAAAAAGGTCAAAGATAAAGGCTTGGGTGGCCTGCTTGATAATTTCACTAACAACCTCGTTAAACGCAGAAAACATTATAGACATAAAAAAGGTAGTCACAACCACTAAACACTATATTCTCCTTTCTTCCTTTTATCAAATATTAGCTATTTAAAAAGTTAAGTCTTGATTTTGAGCTATTTTCGATTAGCAATCTTCTCGCTTTCAGTCCTAACTAGGGAAAATAAACACTATAAGCCAATAAAACACTTTTACATGCCAAGATATATATAAAATCAACCAATTCTCAACACATTTGGATCATAATTTTTGAAGGGTACTTTTTGCAAGAATCCACCCACAGTCATTATATGGATCATAATTTTTGAAGGGTGAATTTTGGTGACCAGTGATTATAGGGGAAATCACAGCCAAATGGGTGTCCAATTTTACTAGTAAACTTTCACCCTTCAAAAATTATCGCCCATATGGCAAGCTCTCAGTCAATTGGAAACAGAAAAGTGTGCTCATACATTCCTTGAAAGTCAACTCATAAGCCATACATTTTGGCTGGAGCCTGGTAGAATATTGGCTATTATCTAGGGCATTCTTCTGGTACATCTTTAAAAGAGACTCTGCCATATGCTTGATCCCAAGCGAAATCTTAACATATGTGCTCGGCTGCTCATCTTTGAATATGAGTCAATATTCGCATAGGAAGCAGTCTTTGCATCTTAATGATCTGTCCAAGAGCAGTGAAGCAGGAAAATAAACTGACTTTCATCTACAAAAAAGACACAGCTGGCATTAGCAATGCTGCTGCCATAGCAGCCTTACCATATGGATCATAATTTTTGAAGGGTAAATTTTGGTGACCACTGATTATAGGCGCAATCACAGCTAAATGGATGTCCAGTTTTACTAATGAACATTCACCCTTCAAAAATTATTACCCATATTAAGAAACATTACATGCCAGCTAACCTATGGATACCAGGGCAACATAAATTTATACGTGAATAGGCATGTGAGAACTAATGTTATAATCAAAATGTCGATAAAATGGGTTTGGATATTTACATAGTATGAAGCACATCTACATTATAAACTGTCTTATAGCGCGTCAAATTAATTCTAAATATCCAAAAACTCATTGTTATATTCAGACAGACCTTGGGACCGAAGCCCCGAGGAAACAAAGTCCAATACAAAGTACGTTAAAATCATATGTTACTTGTCAAGCTCTGAGTAAGTTTACGGGGGGTCTTTAAGGCGGCTGGTAGTGTCTCCTTTGGGAAAAGATGCAAACATAGCATTACACTCCTGCACCTTGATGTATGTTAAAGCATGCCCGACCTTATGGATGCCTGTTAAATCATAAGTTTTCATCAATTGTTAAATGCTCACTCCACGCCGTATAGTGGAGACAGAATGATAGATAATCAGACTTGGCAATCCAATTTCCAACTTTCTCACACTTTAGTATCCCAATTAATGTAGTGAATACTCTTTGCGAACCGCTACCCGGGCTTGTGACCGACAAGGGCTTCGAAGTAATACCAGCCGAATATTCACACTCCAAAAATGTTCTTGGCCGCAGTACCCGGAATCAAACATCTTTATATCCATACTGTCTTTTCCATTGAGCAAATTTTCTGGACTCATCCGGACACATTTCTACATTTGAAAAGAACAGCCGAATAGTTGAAATAAACATGCAAATTATTCCAGATAGTGGCACCACCACACTTTCGACCTTGGTTCTGTGCTGACATATAACGCATCTTGATTTGATGGCTGTAGCCCATGCACACACTATATTCTATTGCCGCAATTAACACAAGGCCACGACAATATGTTCTGCGGAACTTTAAAGAGTAGAAAACATTTGACCCTTTTATTAATTTGACCAACATGTGCCTCATCCCCACCACCCAGATAGGGATGGATTTACAAAGCGGTATGATATACTAATAATACAGATAAAGTAGCTCAGACACTCTTTGAATTATTCGGTCAAACAACATGTAACAGTCCATCCAACACTGTGGTTGCAACTGGCTGTTCTGTTGCAAATCCACCTACAAAATCTTAAAATATACACTTGCACACAGTCCCACATAAATTACAAACACAATGACGCTTGATTAGCTATTGGCTGGTAATAAACAGACATGGTATTTTTAGAAATCATAATCATCCATTTAATGCAATATAATATATTGGCATATGGCTGGTAACCTTTGAAGGATGCCTTTTTGTGGCCAGCAGCTATAGGGGCAATCACAGCTTATTATCAGATGGCCACCCTTCAAAAATAGCCACCCATATGGTAACACAAAAGGAAAAAGGAAAGGAAGGCAGTCAGCCAGGAAGGGGGTGGGGTGATAATTAAATAATCCCCCCATTGGTAACAACATTACTACTACTATTGTTGCACTGTGATATTCAGATAGCAATGGCTGAATAGTAATCAACTAGGCTAGTAAAGGCCGGGCATGGTCTGGTCTTGCTGCGGGAAGATTTACAAACATAGGTTCGGAATGACGGATAATAGTGACTATCAATCAGCTGAGGTCCAAGTATGTTTTTACTTGCAGCAGACGTTGTTAACACCCTTCAATCATTCATGGTATCTAACCCAGGCCTGGACACCTTACGCCTCCCCCTTTCCTTCAACAAACACAAGCAAGTGTAGTTACTCCGTTACTGCTGTCATCTCCCAGTGTTTGGATACAGGCCAAGGCATTTCACTCACCTGCACGCCCTCTCTACCGCATCAGACCAACTTGTGAGGAATGTAATATGACAAGTTGCAGTTGAATGCCAGCTGGCTAACTGCCCAAACTGCTTTAGTCCAACAAAGCGGCCCCTTGGCATCTAAATGTCGAAATATCACATTGAGCCAAACCACATGATGAAATTTTAAAGAAGTCTTGATTGACAGGGGAGAGTAGTTGAGAGAGAAAGGAACTGTTTGAGTGCTGGTAATCCAACTCCAACATTGTACCTAAAAGCGGCACAAGCCTTTGTAATTGCTGTGCGAAAATGGCTAAAACATACATTAATTTCATTGACAGCAGCAATGGTAGCAAAGCAGGGAAGTCGTGTCGTTTATGCTGAAATAATTAGAGAAGGCAAAGTTAATATCTTTATTGGACAGGTGGTTCTATTATTCTATCAAGAAGGACTTACTTCTACCTAGCTTTAATAGAATAGGAACTCACGGGATTGTACAGGTAAATGGGGCGAGCCAAGGGACCAGCGACAATTGGGAGGGGTGGCTATAATAAGACAGCAAAAGTCATGGGTGTCGCTTTTTATTGCCGTGTTATTTCGGCTTCAAATGGCTGCACGCTGATTTCTTTCCCTTATTTGCTGGAGCCGAACACTCCCACTACTCACAAAACAGTTGTGACCAACCTCCTTTGCTGCTCTTCCACTGACTACCTCCTACTAAGCTGGTGCTTTGGCCTTTGCTCGCTCTTTTGCGGGCATGCGTAGACCAACACCTCGCCCGCCACATGCAGCAAATAATATATAAATCACCTTGACTCCCCCTTTTCATTTTCTCCTTATTCCAGACCAAATCACAAACTGATCCCTCCAATATTCAACTATTATTTACAAATCTCTATTTCTAAATATTTAACATCCCTCCCAATATACATCATTCTATTTAATTAAGGCTCAGAGTTTCCGGAACTCCTAGAACACTAAAATACATCATGTCCACCAGCTACTACGCAATAGTGGAATTGTTTCGGTCTATCATCGATCATTTAACAGGCAATCCACACTCCTCATCAAGCCGTCATCGCCACCATCGTAGTCGTCATCACCATAGCCACTACCACCGCTCCCACAACAGTCGTCGCTATACACAAGGTGGCAAGTCGCAACATCAAAACGTACTAGATGGACCGCTTCGATTCTTTGTGCCGAGTCTTGATACCCGTGCTCGTAGCAATGCCTACAATGCCCGAAGTACCAACAGATACAGAGCTAAACCGCACTCCAAATCAAAAAGTGGTCATAAACATCACCATAAAAGCGGTCGAAGTGGCCACAAGAAGCACAATAAGCCTTCCAAAAACCATAGCCACTACTACTATTATCACGCGTAAATTCGCTTCCCTGAAAAGCTGCTGATCTGTATAGATTATACATTGTTTTGCATATCATATTTGCACGTTGTTTTTTCTATTTGTAAGTTTTTGTTGTATTCGTCCTCTCGAGTTTGTATTGTGTATCTTCCTGCTCTCCATCAATAAATTAAAAGCATATCCACCCTTGTTATTTCCTTCAAAATATATTGTGAAATAAGCTGGACCATCAATCTTGGCACTTATATAAATTTGTGTGCTTCTAAAAACACAAAACGCTCTATCATTATGTTTATCCATCTATCAATCTGCCTGTGGGTCAATGGAACCTTTCCCATTCATTGGCCACATGGAGCTATTTTTATTTCATGTCTGTGTGTATGTAAAATTATTTGTTTCAACAGCAATATAACTTGCATGTCATTATTATCCAATTAAATAATTTAGCTACTTCCGAAAACTATTGCAGACACACAGACAAAGGCCAAAATAAAGTCACTTGGCTACATTCATTATTCCTTTGGGATTTTCTTGATGAGTAATCCAGTTATATCAACCCACCTGCCCACCAATACTACCCCCTTACTTTATTTTATTTTATTTTTAGCTTTTTAAAGACTCTTGTGCTGATTCCGAATATTGCCCTGTAGGCATATTTGTGATGAAATAGTCGACTCCTTGTTATGCTCCATAAAGGAAATAATATCCAAACTGCTTTAGTACCAAGTGAATAGCAACTACACACCAATTTTCGTTTTTGGACGTCTAAATGCACTGGTCCAATTAAGACCTGTCTTATTGGAAAAATATAAACCAGAGTCCTTTCCCTCTACCCGCTCCGTACCCCACAGGTTTTGTACATCCTCCCTTTGCTCCTTTTCATTTCTGTAATTAGGCACCCAACTTTATATTGATCTTATTAATAAAAAGTATTATACAGCGTTTCAAAAGCATGCTGCTTATAAATATAAGAAACAAATATAAGATAAGAATAAATACTTGTAACGGAATATCTTTTTGATTTTGGATATACATCAGTCCAGTTCTTGTATTTATTTCAAGACCCAAAATAAAATGTGTGGCAATATAAAAACCCAAGCATCTAAAAGTATCAGGAATTGAATATATGAGTACTTACCATGAAAAAATAACCAACAGTTCTTCAGCGTTTATGTATGTATCAACTATAATATTTGTTTAGTGGCGTTATTATATTACTTGGAAGAAGAGGCTGTATTTAAAATGCTGTTGTGTGGGCATATGGGTAGTTGTTTTTGAAGGGCTAAATGTAGATAGTGTATAATGATGCATTGGTCAATGAAAATATATGGCAACTAGGGTGCAAGTTGAAACTGGCATACTAGTAAAACTTGACACACATTTGGCTGTGAATGCCCTTATATACATTCATCTTTCAAAAATTATTATCCGTATTGAAAACAACCTTGCTTTCTTTGTTTTATTTGTTCAAAAAGTAGATATTTGTTCAGTCCAAGATCACGCGTTTGACTGTGATATCAGAACAACAAATTCCAATTGTTTGGTCAGTATGTTTTTATGAAATATCACATCCAAAAAGCAAATGTCTACTGCCACTACACAGTGCTGTTGACATAGAAATGATCAGAATTCATGAGGCTTGGGGGGTGGTAAGTATGCCACAGAAACAGGAGTTGACTATCTAATGAGTATACGCATACACCTCTTGCGCTCTAAGCCATGATACGAGACACCAAAACCTATTTAAATCAGACATTTTGGCTTGCAGACCTAAACAGATTCTAGTAACGGCTTAATCACATATCTTTTAACTACAGTACCTACATTCGATTTTCCTCAACCATCATGAAACTCTCTGCTTTCCTCACATCTTCTGCTATCGTATTGGTCGCTCTATCCCTTGCTACACCTTCTGATGCTTTGCCAGCTCCTTCTCATGATCACGTCAAAGCAAAAAGAAGCCCTCTTGGTGGAAAGAAGGGTGGTCTTCTTGGCCTTGGTCTTCTTGGTATATTGTAACTATAATCTATAAAACCAGTTTGGCAAAGTGCTTATGGCGATATGCTTGACTGAGGTAGTCGAAATGGACTAAAGCCCAACACAGTGCTAGGCTCTAACGATCATCGCCCAGCATAGACACGCTGTTATGATTGAATATTCATTCTCTTTTATATGTTCAAATTATTTTGGATTAAATCTTTGTAACTGAGTTATACAATTGAATTGAATACACGAACTTCTAATAAAAGTCATTATATGGGTGATTATTTTTGAAATGTGAATGTTCACTAGTAAAGCTGGGCATCCATTTGATAAGTTCTCCATCAAAAGGGAACAGATTGGTATCCTCATGCCTTCCCTGAAAGTCAGCCCATAAGCCATACATTTTGGCTTTAATCTGGCAGATTGTTGGCCATTATCAAAGGTATTATTCTGGTACACCTTCTAAGGAGACTGTCATTTGACTGATTGCTCCTATAATCATCGGCCACCAAAAGCCACCTCTGGGGACTCATGTTGCCTAAGGCCATGTGAATTGTAACCACATGGTTGGTTATTTTTGAAGGGCTGTTTTACTAGCAGGCCAATAGTTTCAACTTGCATACTGACCAGCCTATGTTTTCATTGACCAACGCACCATAATGCACTTTCTGCATTTAGCCCTTCAAAAATAACTGCCCATATATGATCTAGCAGGGTCGGTTCTGAACTTTAGCCAGCCCTTTAAGGGAATACCCGTAAATAGGGAGGTGGTATTTCCTAAAGGGTTATAAACCCCCCACCACAAGCTGCACAAGCATGCGCCATATTTGTTTTAAACAACTTCCTTCGTGTATATTGAAGGGGGTAGTATATGAACCCGGCTTTGAAAGGGTTCATCAGCTTTGACCAAACAGTCAATGAAAACGGCCAAATTGGCTCAATGACTAGAAAACTCCCTTTTTGGATCCAAAATCTCGGGGTGTACACAAATCCTGGTGTAATTCTACAGCTAATTTAATCAAAATTGCAGGCAATTTTATTGAGCCTAATTAGTGACTACTATACTATTCTATGCTTTCAAACAGGAAAAGGCTACAAAATAATAGCAATGTCTGTAATGGTACTGACGCAGAGAGATGTAACACTGTCTAGGAATCCCGTGATTCAGACGACTATTGCTACGCCTTGCATCGCCCTGTTCGAAAGTAGCCAAAGAGTTGTGGTACAACATAGCAGAAAGACAGGTGGTTAACCAGGCTAATATTTATTGGTAGTTAGAAGAGCTACCAAGACACAGGCAAGCACTATTACATACATCTGTTCTACACTAAATCTATTATTGGTGGAAACCAATGCATTAGAGGTAAAAAGTGAAGTGCAAAGAGAAGAGAGTATGTAAACGCACAGATGTTTTGATTGTTGGCTCTGCATATGCAGGCGACTGGCATAGCTAAACTGGAAGGACACAAAAAACTGGTCTGCATGCAAACTTGCATACTCATATTATTATGCTCAGTAATTTTTTCGGTCCTACTTTTTTGAACAGACCAAAGCTGATAAAAAGAACTTGTTTGTCTGTTTTTAAAATTCCTGAATACTAAAGTCTTTGTATTCTATTTTTGTATATTAAGGGTAAGCTTATCTGAAAAAATTATTATTTTAGGGATTGGGATGTGTAAATTGGGTAATAAGTTCGGTGAGAATGTGAGGCTCAAAGCTTTGAAAAGGCCTTATCATAGGGGTTTGAGTAGTAACTAAATGTGAGCTTAATCAGAGGATAAACATCTCTGGTTCCACTTTTCTGAAAATAAATCCAAAAATGCGAACTCTTCAGAAAATGAATTAGCTCAATTCTTCATTAATACTCTGAGCTTATCGGCTTAAGAATGATTGGATTGGCAAAAAAGGTCGTGGTCTATCTGCAGCTTGAATTAAACACAATTTCTGTTGACTTTTCAGAGATGAATACTTTTTAGAGTTTAAATAGTTTTGGCCTTGCTTGCTACCCTTTTTAAAACCTATTGTGATATCAGCTAAAAAAAGCTTGTTGTGGAGAGATTTGAATCCTTTTCAATATCGAATAAGCTATGAATTTCAATATTTTTAAAAAAAGCTACGAAACAGATCCTTTTATTTCTTTACCTCTATCTTGGCAGTAAACTATAAAGTTAAATTTTCAAACTTCATTTCTTTTGTCTCATCCATCCCATCTTTCCCTTTCAATATCTTGTTTCGAAAAAAACCATAAATTTAACCTATAACAAATAAATAAACATGTTCATAAAAAGCCCCAAATCCAACATTGAGCTGACTTTTCTATACATTTTGGGTATTATGAGAAAATAAAACTAATGAGCTTTGCACACAATAAACAATCTTTTTTATAACCCCTTTTGTTTGAGCATTCAGCCAGATCAGCATGATTGTACTTCAACACAATCCTTCCCATGCTTTTCCCACTCGAGCCACAAACCTCATTAGCAATGAATTTAAAAGTAGCTCAGTTATGTAAATGTGATGCAACTGGGTCACCCCGAATTGAGACAAGACAATGCCTACACATACCTATTCCTAGAACATCGATTGTAGCACATGGGCCCTATAATGCTCATGCCGATTAGCCCATTATATTCCTTGCAGAAGTCCATTGCAAATAACTAGCCCTATATAGGGAGCATTATGAAAAGACAACCCACCCATAACAAAAGGATGGCAGTATCCTTGAGATTTATGGTATTGTGCTCTGATATACTTGTACATATCCATGCTTATGTGTCTGTTCTCATAAAATATGTTTTCTGGATATTATAGTTTTCTTTAGGAATGGTTACATTAATTAACAAGGCCAAAATATGCGACTATTTATTAAGTTCGGGTCAGTTTGAGACTCTGGAAGAGTTGGAGAAAGTTGATCACGAATGGAAGCATGAAGTAATGTTACGGAAATGGAAAACTTACCACAAACCTCAGGAAATTCTTCTTACCAGGGGTTACTACGGCATAGGAGCACACTATGACTCAGATGCATCTACATTTAACGTCAGCCATATGACCATTGATAAATACAAGGCATTTCTCAGAGAAGGGTTTAGATATGTTTCTGAGTTACATTTCCCAGAATTCTCATTCATCGGAGAGCTACTAGAGAATATTACCTGTCCACTATTAAAAACGGTTGTAATTGACTGCAATCCCAGACTTCTTCGAGCCCTTCCCAACTTTATAAGAAACAATCCCACAATAACCACACTGAAGATCGCTGAAAGTCGCGAAGAGCTTGATGAGCTGGATTACAGAATTGCAGAGTGTGTTTCCAAAAGTGATAGCAGTGATAGTGAAGCTTCTGATTACTATGAATATCGTGTTGAAGTTGATCTTGTTGTCCAAGTGATTTCTGATATATCTGCGAATCTAGTGGAAATCGAGATTGAACCGATCATTCACCTACCAAGCCTCTCATTTTTTCTAGAAAAGCTTCCAAGTTTAAAGTCGCTTAATATCAGATACTGCGACATTGATGATCTATCAGACGTTTTTGTGCCCGTGAGATCAGGGCATTGGAATAATCCACTATGGAATGGTCCGTCCCAAAAAGTTTTCAAGAGTCTGACTAAACTTTCATTCGAGCTGTGGTTTACATCTGTGCCACCAATATACTCATCAGACATTTATCCTGGTAAAAACAAGACAAACTCACAGGCACATTATTCCCACCAACCAAGCACAAGCATTCAAAATCCAGAGACTACTGAAGCTGTAGAAATAAAAAAGATAAACCGCATGTTTCTCAACCCTCGTCAATTTCCCAATCTACTTAGCATCGAGCATTATCTGCATATCGGAGAACCAAACACACCACTCCAATGCCATAATCTAGTTTATATAAACATAACGCAATTCATACATATGCCATACAAATCATTAACTAAATTGTCTATTCAAATGTTATTTCCATTGTTCTCCAGCTCAATTGTACACAACTGTCCCAACATCAAAGATCTATCCATAAAAATTGACCCTGAATTGTATGAACTTCGATCAATTCATATTGCATTCAAAATACTAGCAACAAAATTAAAATATGTAGAGCATTTTATACTTGACATTACACACCATCAAAACCCAGACAAAGGCATTTTCTTTGATGGTATATTCTTTGAAACACCGCCACTCGATATTGAAATAATGAAACAAGAATGGGAAGGGACCCTTCCAGCTATTGATAGACCACCACCGTGGATCATATTCGGGTGGTCAAAACTTGTATCTCTAAAATTATATTCGGGATATGGTTTCAACCCAATTATATTCTACGCATTGAGCCAATTCAAACAGTTAAGAAGCCTAGGGATACATATTTATTCTCTACATCAAGTTGAGCTTTTATCGGTAAGCTGTATCAGACCACTGCAAGATAAAATGTACAACAAAACTTCAAACAAGCAATATTTGGACATTGGGGGTCCCATTAGAATACACGGAGACAATAAGGCACCAACATCAAAAGGCAAAATGAAGGAAGGAGAATTTATAGGTTTGATAAAAAAATCTTCAGCGATTGCTCATTTTGCAAAGTCTTACTCCAAAGAGACCTGTTCAACAATTTCCAATAATGCCATGGCGACACCAGGAATATCAATATCTGCTCCTATATCTCAATCCGAATCTGAAATTTCAAAAAAGGATATAGAACACCAAAGCGAAATTTACAAAAAACGCAAGGTTGGCGATAAGGGAGCTGAGCCAGCGTCTGAAAACATGCCATTTGTATCCATCACTAAGAACAAATCAGCAGCAATAGCAACAAAAATGGCAAATCCATCAAATAATAAAAACGGCATTGATACTACCATGCTGATTCAAAATAATTGGTTCCCAGAGCTGTATGGTATGGATGTTAGACTGGTGGTTCAGCCCAAGTTCAGTGATATCGATCAGTTCTTGACGTTTTTGGGATTGTTTCCAGAATTGAGAGTTCTGACCTATAAAGACCAAAGCCAATATGAAATGCCACAGAAATTCTGGGATGTACTAAAGCATCGATTTAAAAACATAAGGATATTTGTAGATGGGTGATTGTCAATATCCCCTCATACATTTATCATTGTCAACATTATCTGGATCTGTTTACCTTCATCCAGCATTTGTACGCATTACCAACTATCTCTCAATCCTCCACAAACGCCCGTTTTCATTAATTATTTATTTGATTTTTCAAAGATAATAAATGCCAGCATCATATTTAAAAAACATATCAAATGGTCAAATAGTGACTAGATTCATGGCTATTAAACACAACCAAGAAAGGTATAGAGATGCTTCATAATGTGTATTTTCAAAACGTAGCTTGAAGTGTTTTCCAATTCAAGTAAATGCATTAAATATCTATTCCCTAAATTAGGTTGTTATTATTACGATAAAATCTCATCATCGGCATTGTCTGGAGGGACTATGATCACATTTTTGTGACGACCACTTCTTCCACTGCTCACATTGATAGCACCAGTCTTTATTGCTTCGTCTTTATGTGGGGAATCAAGAATCTCTTCGGGGGTTTGTAGCTTTGGTGAAGCTACAGAGCCTGGGTCTGTTTGCTCGATGTTAGATGAGTCTGTTACAATATCGCTTTCTTTAGCCTGAGCTAGGACATCATCACCTTTAGCATAGGCACTCACATTTGATTCGGGACGTTGATGGTTGGCAATGGTTTGGCTATTTTCTGCTTGGTCATTATAAGGGTTAGTAACAGTTATGGACTCTTCGTTTTCTCCACCGACTTGTTGGTCAGCATTCTCTTTAGGAGAACCTTGGGCAGAATCATGCGATGGTCCTTGGCCTTCAGAGAATGGCTGCTGTGGCTGCGGCGGAGGAGCGGTGTCAGGGAACAGAGAATACTTGAGCTCTGGCTTAATCGGATCGATAAGCTGCCATGTTTCTTTCCACAAAGCATTGTACTTTGAATCACTTTGAACAATATCCGAGTCTGTTGTATTCTGTGCAATTGAAGTCAGGTTAATCTGTGAGTCTGATCTTGGTTGTGCTTGAGATTCCTGTTGAGTCTCAGGCGAACTTTCTGCGACATTTGGAGTCTGTGGAGCTGATAGGACATTTTCGGTAGTATTTGCATTCTGATCAGACATAGATTCATCTGTCTCATTTCCAGTAAACACGTTCAGAGAATTGAGCACAAGAATAACGTTCTTGAGATTGTTTTCTGCTATCTCTGCAATCATTTTTTGGTGAACTCTAATTGCTGGCAATGATGACTCTCTCGATTCTTGCTGTGACTGTTGTGGTTGGTCCTCTTTGATGTACTTGATTAATATGTTGGCAATCCTGAACCATATATATTTCAAGTCAAGAACTTGTGGTTTTTTAAGCGTAACAGAATTTCTGCGCTTGGATGTCTTGGTTTCTGCAAAATACTGGGCTCCTAAAGAGCTGCCGCTATACTCAGAAGTAGAGCCTGGAGATACAACCATGTGGCTTTGATTTCCATTGGCAGATAGGATCTGGAGTTCAGATACATGGTGTAAAAAGAATGTTACTAGTGTCGATATAGCACGAGTATGAGCATCCTCCATATGGAAATCAGCGAGTATATCAAAGCGTAGTAAATTATCGAACAGAGGGAATAGGACCTTGGTAAATACCAACATTACCCACTGACTACTACTTGCCGTGCCAATAGAGTGAGGTACAGAGCTATCAGGCTGAGCCTGAATAGAGGGCTTAAGGTCTGCCCCAATCAGAGCTTGCTGCAAAAGAGGACCAGCCTCTGAACGAATTTCTCGCTGTGGATTATAGCAGAAGGTGCTTAATACAGCCAATATTTCAATCCACTTTTCCATTGCAATCTCAGTGACTGGCAGTGCACAATTTCTTAGATGCTCTCTCTTTATGTAATCGCCAAATCTATTGATAGTGCCAATGATTTGTGATACAGTCTTGCGAGCCGATTCTTGGTTAGATACTTGCACTTGAAGAGCAATCCGAGGGTCCTCTACTTCTACGCCTTTATTGGATCCGCTATAACCCTGACTCACTGTATTTCCTCCACCAATCATCTTGAAAAATTTTGATGGGGGCATGTAGGCTTTGAGCTCATCGATTATCTGTGCTTGATGTACCAGTGCTATATCACCAGAAAAGAAGGCCTTTCCAAGATTTAAAACGGCACTAAAACCAATACTTTGAGCCACGGATGGATATACATGCTCATCACTAGTAGATGCTAGGCGATTTAGCATAAAGCTAACAACAGACCAAACTTGCTTCTGTAGTAGAGGGTGTGGATTTTCTAGCGTCATGTCATAAAGGCCCACTGCTATTTGATCTGCGGCTCTAGCAAAGGTTGAAGCATTCACATCACGTAGCAAGCCAAGACAGCGGAAAACTCTTTCAAGCATTTCTTGACTGCGTTTTCGGCTATTTTCGCATTGCTCCTTATAAAGAGATGTGCTCAGCACTGTAGCAAAGCGCAAGAGGCCGCTGACAGTACGCTCAACAACAAATAGATGTTGAGTGTCAGCCTGTTCCAACAGCCTGTCAAAGGCCTTTTCTGCCTTAGGCCAGACATCGCATACCCATTTACTAGAAACTTCGCCCAGTGCAAAGACCTGTTCCATAAAGAACAGCTCTCCAGGGTTATAGTTAACATAAGAATTCACGTTTAATCTGGCAGATTCGTATTCAGATTTGTCGCCCGTAAGCAACTCTTTGGAGTTCTTCGTTTGCGGTGACCTGCTCATTGGTGTTCCAGTATTGGATAATTTAGAGCCATCGGGTACAGAAAGACCATGTGATGGCACTTCTGCTTGGCTACCACCGATATGTGAGGCCGTTGTCTGGGTTGGAGATGGTACAGATGATAATGGGAACCTTTGCGACATCAACATAATTAGCTTTTCAAATACCTCTGGTGGAAGGTTATCCCATGTTTCTACAAATTCGCTAATATGAGATGCCTCTACACACATTCTGGCCCGTCGAACATACTCAATCAGGTAACGGCGAGGCGCATTCCAACGAATATCAGGTTGCACTGCAGTATTGGCATTAGAGCCGCCAAAGTAAGATGAAAGTGCAGAAAACAGACCTGACGATCCTGATGCAGAATTGGCATTTTGGCTATGAGACTTCCTATACATTGCCATAGCTGAGGTACTAGATGTTCCTGATACATACGATCGACCACGAAGTCTTTGTTCAGACAAGCTGTCTTTTTCCCACTGGTACAGCATATCACGGCGAGGAATAAGTGTTTTTCCAACCCAAATGTCTTTTACACGAAGCATATGTCTTGGTAAAATGTCTGCGTTGACAAACAGATAAATAATATCCAAGATTCTTTCCCAGCTGGCAGTACTCATTATCGTGTAATCAATTTTGCTTAGAATATTGAATAGCAAGAGTACGACAAGTTGACTGGAGTACCCTTTACCTAGCTGTAGCCCAAGCTGGGTCATTGTGTAAGAAGATTGTTGGTCTCTGTCAATCTCTGTTACCAAACTATTAGGATTGGTGGCCAATGTATCCTTTCGCTGAGACAATACATCTCTCTTGGCATCTTCAGGGAATGGGGTATCAATGCTGCCAGCAGAAAATGGACTTGATAAGTCTGGGAGTTGGTCCATTAGCTCCAAGTGCTTGGTATCTATAACTACATGACCTCCACGACCATCAACTCGAAGAATCTGTGGTAGCTCGACCTCTACTGTTACTGAAGGCCCAGTTAGTCCACTAAGCTCTATAAGCTGAGCTAATATTCTGTCAAAGCAGGCAGTGTTCCGGTATCTTGTAGCCAATGTTGCCAGACCTTGGTAGGATTTCAAACTATACTGCAGAAGATAGTCGCTCTGGCTTCTGACAAAGGTTACCAAAGAAGACATAAGATATTGAGGCCACAAAAGCTTGAATACTACTGGATCATACATAGAGGAAGCGCCCTTCCCTGTTGAAAGCCACAAACATGGCAAGGTCAAAGCTGAAGATTGGCCTTTGTTGCTATTAACACCAGTAGTACCGTAGTTGCTCTCCTCTCGAAAATTTCCGTTTGCAAGTAGCTCTCCATCTTTAGTCCACATTTCCTTCCAAGCGTATTCAAACCCTGCTTCTCCTTCATGCTCCTCAGGGAATACTATCTCGCGCTGCCTAATGGCTTCATATACACTTTCCATGAAATCGAGTGAAAAATTGCTACCATCATTGACACCACGCAGGTTACGACAAAAATCATTGAGCTTCATACGAGATTTAACTTGAGGGCTATGCAAGTCGGTATTCAGCATAATTACGGCAAATGCAAGGACAAAGGCAGCATCTTTGGTGGCAATGCTTTCTGGACCAGAGTCAAAGTAGGCTGAGGAAAAATGCTCCATTATTCTTTCGATCTGTTGTGACTCTCCAGGAAGTCTAAAGGTTCCAAGTATCATCCTCATCGCTTCATCGAGTCTCTTATTCTCAAAGTCAAATGTTGTCATGTAAACCTGTAGGATTTCGGTGTTTGATGGTTTGGCCAGATACTCTCCGACCAGGGCCTTGTCAAGAGTTGGTGTCTGCTTAAGAAATTTGGCCAGTTTGGCCATCATCTCGTGATTATGCTCCAATGGCAGATATCCTATCTTTTGAAGATAGGCAATTCCTTCTTTTGGCTTTTTGTTGAACCACGTTGCCGCTCTCATCATATCATCCTTGTGGTTTTTGCTTTCAAGCAAGGATGAAATCGAAGGTACCGAAGAAGATAAGCCATCCTTGATTGGTTTATCCTTTGAACGCTTAACCATATGGCCCAAATGATACAGGAGGATGTCTTGATAAGCTTCGTATTCACTTTCGAATTCAGTGTCTGGAGCTGCTGACGACTCTTCGTCTATAACTATTGGTATCGAGTTGTGTGCAATAAACTTAATCAAGAATGAACATAGATTACCATGTTGCTGATCACAGTCGTAGTTGACCCAGAGGTCCAAGAGGAATGACTCATCGCTGGTAAGTAAATGATGGAAGCCTTCCAATAGCAACCTCCGGACATGGCCATGTGCAATTTTACCACGGACACCCCTTCTCAAGCTCATCTCATGATAGAGGCTAACTTGCTCGGAATGTGCAATACGATCAAATGAAGAAATGTCAAACAAGGATGCATAGGAAGAATCGGCCGAATGGCCACTGACATTTCCTGACTCGAAACTTGTATTCAGATCCATAGGGCCACTTGATGATGACCCCACGGCTCCAGAAGTATGCTTTCCATCTCTATGATTTCCCTGAGGTTCAACACTCCCATTTCTACTTGTTGAGCTCATTGACACAGGCTCCATTAGTCTTCCAATGGTCTGGCACAAGAAAAGCTCTATTTGATGCTTGCAAAATTTCTTGTGTGTGTGGAATAGGACCGACTGTAGGCGCAAAGCTGAGGGAATCAGATTTACTTGGTTTCCAGCAAGTATCAGCAGCAAGTATCGACACAACGAATCTAATGTAACCAAACGGAATGGAGGATGTTTGGAAAGACTGGTTCCAGCAACATTAAATGCGACGTTTAGGGCATTTAGTGCCATCAGTCTCATAGTGTCAGTGAATTTCAAATCCTTTGGGTTAAGCAGCTGTACAAGAACACGGAATACTTCTATAATGGATGGCATCGAGTAAGGGGAAATTTCACCGCCCTCTCCAGAAAGGTCTTCGTTGGTACTGCTGGAATTATCGTTAGTCGCGCTAACAACGGGCTTCGATAAATCTAGATTACTCTCTTGAGCCGAAACATTTTCCGCTTCATTGGCGCCACTTGTCTTTGGTTTACTACCGGTGGAGCTTTCAGCATACCTTGCGGAAGAATTATCAGAGTATAGAGAACCAGCATCCAGAGAACTACTACTAGGAGATGCACGAATACGATCTAATCTTGGTGTCAATGGCCTTGCGTTATTTGTTGGTCTCTTGCTGTACACTGGATCGGATGTTGAGGGTGGATTCATTGCCAAGTCAGAGACAACATCCTTCGAGTCTCTTGAGTTTACTGAGCCATCGCCACGAATCCCAGATTTTCCTTGGATTGTAATTTGATTGAGTCTATGGAATATCACTGACACAAGCTCAAATAGAGTAGATTCTGCAGATTTACGCAATATTTCGCTCAACCGCATCTGACAACTCATACTGAGTACTGTTTCAATAATTTTACAGATGGCCTCGTCAGACAGTTTATCTGACAGCTTGCTATTCATAATAAACTTGAGTATACTCAATATTTGTAAAAGCACAGATTCATTAGTAGCACTGTCAGTCTCTTCAAAACGACAGTTAGTTACAGCATCAGTTATTGCTAGCAAAGCTTCGACTACAAGTATAGAACTTGACTCTCCAAAGCTAGCAGTGTTGTCTAGAAGTCCATGAGAAACCATTCGCTCGACACTAAGTAATGCTGCTCTAGCAATGGGCCCAGTAGCTTCACCAATTCTTACAATGTCCAGAAAAGGATCAAGAATATCAATGGGGCTAATTGATCTTGCATCAGTTGTTCCGCACAACGTCTTTCGAAGCATTAGAAATCCATGTAGTCTGGAAAACTTTTCGAATTCGTATGGATACTCTTCATTAGATGATCCTGAAACTGGAATTCCAAAAGAAGCGCCCAATTTTCCAATATCATTCTTGGACTTGTACAATCTTTTGCAATCTTCTAGTCTACGACCCTCTTCTGTCTCCTCTTCCTCTTCAATATAAGCATCGACATTGTCAGTATCAATAATGCCTTCATTACTACTATTGGTATTCCCGCTTATATTGGCATCTCCTACATCCTGACCAGCACTTTGGTTTAGAAGCGGTGATTTTATAGAGTTGTTCGAGGAATGTGAAACATTTTTCTTCGTATGAGGCATATACTTGAGCCCCTGAATTTGAGTCTGAATGATTCTATCGAGCTGCTTTGTTGTCGGATATTCAAATTCCAACAAATCGTCTGATGAGTCGTTTACATGCTTTACTTTGGAAAAGGACCAATGACCACCACCAGTCCAAAGAGACCCTATACCTTTCCGCTTGGCTATTCCAGCCCAGCGTGCGTTTTTATATAGCTCACGAACAACCGAATCTATTTCATTCTCAATAAATAAGCGCCAGGAAGAGCTATCGTTAAACGATGGGAATGTTGCTGATGGTCCCGTTGTTTTGGTGCTGATGCGAATGGAATTTGCCCCAGAATTCAGGCTCATCATGAAATTATAGCAAAGAGTGATAAATAAAGAAATGAAACAACTTGGATATTACACATAAGAGAGTATGAGTTCACCATGACAACTGATGGCTGCAATAGCATGTTGCCCAAACTCAAATATGTACACATCTTCATACGCATCATCCTACTGTTATTGTGTAGAATGTTGATTCTAAATGATCTCATGATTAGTCATTGATCATATGAGGCTCTTTATTGATCTTTAATGGGAATCGCTAAATCTCAATAGGCTTGTTTAATCCAAGTTCTTGCGCCCCTATTTGGCTGAACCCCTGCACTTTCTGGATCCTTCTTGCCTACCCCAATGAACCTCACAGACTGAAATCGAGCTAGCACAAGTACCAATGTGGCTTGCCATCATGCTTAAGCAATTAGAATATTAGCGTAGCAGATATATTGACAAATTTATTGAGCTGTTAGCACGAGAAAAGTGGCACGATTCTCGACATTGTATTAGGAAATTGTTCGCCATAAGAATCGTATCCGGAGAATTCTTCACAGACGAATGTGCACAAGAATTGCATTCACTCCAACCAGCATATTACTTGTATTTTCAATGAAGCCCCTCTGTCTCCACCTGCTTGATTCTTCAAGTATACTACCAAAACTTTTCATTACAAAATCTTAACAATGGCTTTAATTTAGAAACACATACGCCGCCTTCAGATTGTCAAGCAAAATGGCACAAACATATCACGAGACACCAGTAAAATGTGCTTGTCTCTCAATGTGATAGGGGCTCTTGGAATGGTAGGAACTAAAAAGGCGTTCATAGCTAGTCCTTGACAAACTCAATAGCCAAGTTTCATTCAGGAGGCAGCTTGCTTGGTAACCAATATATGGGGCATCCCCATCTTTGTTTGGGCAAGTTTTATGCACGAGCTCCAGCCTTGTGACCGCTGTTCTGTAGCTCAATGTTTGTATTTGTAAAAGCAAAAGGCTCATGATTGGTTGGAAGAGGGTAGGTACGGGGCTTTTGGCGGGTGAAACATTAACTCTGAGGGCAGATCTTGGCAGTACTATTCTCTGGCCTGTTATTAAAGGCAGAAAATCAACCAAATAAGCGAATAGTTATCCCGCAGCATAAAGGATCGAAAGCCACACCCCAATCGATTCCACATCCTTGCTCCCAACGATGACAAAGGCAGTGGGGTTGTAATTTTGTCAACCTCCTCTCCCTTCACCGCGCACCCAGGAGACGTACTGTAACTGGCCAAGAAAGTGAGAGAAGCTTGTCGGAGCAACAATTCAGCTTTTTTAATTACGCGCCAACAAGCATGCTCACACAAAGACCAAAGTAATAAGCCAAGTCGTCTCTTCTAATGAACTATCATACTGCCCAACCAATTTAGCTTGATATACCAAACTTTTGCCATGCGGGCATTCTCGTGGCAACAAGGTATAAATTGCTCCCCTCTTCCCGAGCCACAAGGGGAGACCAACTCTGTTGGCTCTATAGTGTCTCCGCATTCTCTCATTTCCTCTTTCATAGCGCACACACACGCACACACAAAAAAAACCCATCTGCCATCGCTATCACTACCAACCTCTTAAAACCTGCAAGATCATCCGTCGTCTTTTTTGTTTTAAAGCCAATTGCAGCATCATAAAAATCTTGGTCCTTTTTCTTTAAAAAGCACTCTAGAACCTCCTGAAATTTTATCACATTCTACACCTCTTCCTTCTCATAATAACCACATTTAAAATAACTGTTGTACAGTCGAGCAATTGACCTCATAGAAAGAGCTTTTGTCTTCATTCATCCACTTTCTCATTTAATTTATCATCGCCTGAAAATACCACCAACTGTATCTAAATAAGTACAGCTTCAAACATCAGGGGATATCTGCCTTGACATCAGCCAAGTCCAAATTTTTTGTCGCACTATTTGAAAACAACCTCCGTTCAGGCAACAAGGAAAGGCATACTTTATCTTCTATATCGAATTCTTGCTATTACCGTATATTAATACCTACAAACACAATGAAAGCCTCGCGCCCCGCATCTTCTTTAGTTACCAAGTCGCTGATTTCGCCACGAAGCCTTGTTGCATGCTCGGCCCAGTCTACCCTTGGAACACGTCTAGGTGAATACCAAACCCAACAATACCACCAGCTCACAAGCATCGATGGATACAGAGCGATTCGCACTAACCCAGGATCGTCCAATACCCTGACTACAACATCAACCCCACTGACAACACAGAATTCAAAAGAAACACAACTCAGCAACGACAAGGCTAATGGGCGCAAAGGAATACCCAAAGCAATTCCTTGGGAACAAGCAAAGCAGCTGATAGATGCTAACAACATTGAGCCATTGGGACGTAGCTATGAAACCCAGGATTTGTACGAGATACACATGAAGAAAGTAAAGGCCCAGTACGGATCAGTAGCCAACTTTTTGATCAGTCATGTACTTAAAGATTTTGTAGCTTCATCGACTAAATCTCAGAAGCAGCAGCAGCAACAGGCTCCCACAAACAGCGACAAAAGCGATATGATAACTATGTCAGACATTCGCTTCCTTCCAAATGACTTCCCATATGCTTTTGAAGATGGTGTTGAGCACTGGGTAATGTGGTCCAGGAAACGGCTCGAGCCCGGATTCAACCCGCCTCCTATTGTCGAGAATGCTGTAAAGACAAGATTTGGGTCGAATATCGAATGGAGATACTTTGTCAACCCACCATCTCTCCAAAGCGTAAAAGAGCTATACCATGCTCACATTTTCATAAAGAAGTTATAGTGACTGGCTGTAATGGTAGCATAGCACACTCTCTATCATTATTTGTTTTTCAACACTTCCAGAAGTTTCAGTTCTATATATATATATATATGCACTTGAAAATTGTTCATTTTATATAAACCAAAAATATTATTTAAAACCTTGGAAATGCATGAAAAGGAGTAGATAGTGTATAGAGCAAATAAAGCAAAGTTGGTTCAATTTCAATTGTATCATTGAAAAGATATGTTGATGTTTCATTAATAATAATATAATTTCCGGAATTTAGGAATACAAAAAAGGACTATCCGGCATATACATATATATATATATATATATAATAAAAATAAATTTGGATGATGCGAGTTTCAAGAATTGTAGAAAAACAAAAGAAGCAGGGGTAATGCTAAATTATCATTTTGGAATTGTTATTAGTATTACACCGACCTTTATTATTGTTGTTGTTGATCCTGTTGATATCATTATTGCTAAAGTGATTACGATTAGGACCTGAACCCAAACCATCCTCTACATCATCTGCACCTTCTTGGTAGAGGCTTGGAGACCTCAAGTAGTAAGTTGGGATAAAAGTAAACCCACCATCAGTCACCCTAGCGGCATCTGGTATAGAAGTCACAGCTGTAAATGTAGACGTATCAGCATTCATTCTAGGATTGCTATATGTAAGACTGGGCACTGATTGACAACAGTATACGGGAACATATGGGCTATTCCTATTTCTGTAGAGAAACGGGCTATTGGACTCGGTGATAATAGTTAGGCCACTAATATTGCTATGGTGGTAATTTTGTGGAATATCCTGCCCTCCAATGCTGCGCATCGGCTTATGCTGTTTACCACTATTCTGTACAATCAAGGAACCACTCGAGGCGCCATTATGATGACAGCCGATTGGCATTTGAGCTCGGTTTGGATGAGAGTTTATGCTGCCTCTCCGATGTTTGAACAGCCTATAGTACAGCCTGATCCAGAAGGGATCAAACATCGGATTAATAGCAAAAAACAGGCTGTTGAGTATGCAGTTTATAAAGGGAATAAGAAGCATGAACATTTCAAGCGACACAGACGGGCTCTGAATGCCAATATAGTATTGCATTGGTCCTGATATGATGACGGGTAAAAGTGGATAAGTGCTTAGACGCAGGATTATTGATCGAGCCCTACAAAGTTTGGATCTCTGCTCGGCCAATTGTATTGGAGTCAAGTGATGGATGATTGGGTACATTGGCGGAAGTTGATTTACATCCATTGCAGCTGTGGAAGCAGTGACTGGGCTGGTGGAATTTTTTAACCGCCGGAGTTTATCAATTCTTTGACCGTTGCCGTTATCTTTAGGTGAGTAGTGCAATGAAACCCTGCGAACACTGGAGGAAGTAAAATGCTGGTAGCTTGGTGGCTGCGGGAAATTGGCTTCGAGGCTGCTACTTAGCTCAGGCCCATTTGACGAGGCTGATGGTGCTGGAAACGAGTCTCTACAATCTCCTCCCATAAGTTTTGAGAATTTTTTTAAAAATTTCATTTTTTTACTAAAATTTCTTCTCTTCTTTT